>JAQFYB010004095.1:0-17254 GCA_034694085.1 Pogonognathellus longicornis | reverse complement strand
CGAAGCTTCGGTAGAACAGCAAAATGACCGCTTCGGCGGCCGAATATTCGGTAAGCCGAATATTCGGGGCATCACTAATACGTACTGACTTCCTTATTCGTATTCTTTTATTTGGTTTATGATGGTATTAGCATTATCTGTGTACAGCAACAATTGTTATTTTCTCAGAATAAATTACGAAGAACATCGTAAAGGAAGAAAAGGAAAATGTTTGTTGAGTAGTGAACGAATAATCTGCTTCTTACTCTTTTCCAGTTATTCCTATAGGCTATGTTTAAACACGAGAAAATTCCTTGTATGTACGAAGGAGGATTACACATTACACGAGCTACCTTGAGCCTTTTACCAGCACCTTATACACTATGGTATACAAAAGTGTGTAGTGTAAGAAGTAAAAAATGACACGTTCATTATATAGCAACTATCCCCTTAAGTATATAATATTATTCGCTGGTACTTACACAGTTTTACAAGTATCATATTATTGTGTCAATAGCGAACTTTGTTTTCTGTGCAGGGCATGGAATGAGTGTAGTATAGGAATCAAGAAGCATTCTAGTACTATATTAAATGTATATTGGTATATCCTAACAAAACAATACAATTTGTACGTATACAGATACTGGATAGTAATACTTAAGTACACAAACTTCAAGGGAAGAAAAACTACACGCCTAAAGATGTTTCTTTGTAACTTTCCAAGAGTTTTTCTCTTGTGTTTGTTCCTCCCTGTTTATTCCTCCAGTTTCCGTAATAATACTCTTCGCCTGCGTCTTAGACTTTGGAACACAACAAGACTCTCAATACTAACAAAGAGGTTGTGCAATAGGTACTTTAAGGCAACTTAATTTAGAAACATTCAACAGATTTAAATATTCATCATCATTATCATAATAATGTCTGTACATAATAATATGGCAAATGAAACTCATCCTTCTCACGTTTATTATCTCATTTTATGTATTTATTTCATTTAGATTCGCAACAACGGACGTACTCTCTTTGTTCCTTTCATTTTGAGTTAAAAGAGATAATATTTGGTGGTTGGAATGAAGATTTCTTTGTTAAATTTTGAGGAAGATGGGAAGGAAGAGGAGTAAGAAGATGGGGAGGACATTGAAGAAGAAGACGAAATGACGGGTTAGGGTTGTCGAGGGAATTAAGGCAACCAAACTAGTAAACCAACGAAACCACTTTGTGTGACATGTTGTTGACTCACATCACATCACAACACTTTCACTCACTCCTCGCCTTCACCAAACTAAACTAACATTCTCACATTCAGCATTTCTCTCCCTCTTTCTGTCTCTGTCTCTCCATTATGCTTGTCTTTCCATCTTATTGCGGTTTGGCATCGGGAGCTCTATTCTACACTCACTAACTGCTACTAACTCCACTATAACTACAAACACACGTTTAGACCCTACACAACTACACTGTCTTGTCTTCTTGTAACTCTTCGTCTTCTTCTTCTTCTTTCCCTTCTTAAATTTAGGCTTACTTCTACTTCTATACATTAGTCTTCCTTCCGTCCTTCCCTTACTACATACTACTGCGTACTGTGTGTACTACCAGCAGAAAACGCTGGCAAAAGAACAGTTCGCCTGGCAATCGAAATTGCACGACAACGACAAGACGTGATACTCGCATTCTTCAGGGAATATTTCATTTCATTATATTCTTCAGTCTTGCTTATGTATGTGCAAGCAAGTGTAAGCACGATGACTACTCAAACCATAATAATGTGTATAACCATAATAATAACCGAACCAACTACAATGAGGGATATTGCATAGTAGTGTTTCTGACAACATCCTTTTTACATTTTCCAGATATGTAGTATGCATTATTCAAATTCTTTCAAAAATAGTTCTAGCACAGCTGCTATACACAGGGCGCAATCATTCATTTAAAACATTAGTTATTCGTTTCCTAATTTACTTAAAAAATGGATGACACTGACATGCCTGTTCTCACTATAATATTTATCAGTCTTTTACTATTCTAACTAACAAATTATCCATCCGTTCCTCTCATGTCATTCTTCAACTTCCACCATGACAAGTATCTGCATTATTTTACTAAACGAGAAATATGTAAGAGCACCATTGATTAAGGTTATAGATCCTTTAGGCCTTTGTCTATGTAAGAGCACCAAGCGACTAATACTAAGAGTGATGAGTGAAGTTGATAATATTAAGCGTACACACTAATTGTAAGTCTAATGCAATTATATCTAAAAGTATCTTGAAGATAATATTTTAATACAAAATGATACATATACGCATTTGAAAATGTCTAATTTGTTATTTGTTCGTAGACAAATTGAAAGAGATGAACTTTGTCACAAATCATGAAATCATTCAGTTTCTTATGAAAGATTTTCTCTAACAGTGTGTATAAAGTTTGTTACATGCTAACAGACAGTAGAATTAGATAACACAGTGCAACTTTCATTTAACTTGTGATAAACATTTTTGTTGCATTGCAAATTATTCTCTGCATCTAATTAATTCATAATAATTTAATAATTGAAAGCCCAGCATTTCTAGAAAAATGATTGAAGCGCACATTGTAATTGTAAGCATTATGTATTATTTGTTATTAGAAAATAGTAACTTGAGAAGGAGGGGTAGAGGAATGAGTTCTTGTATTAAGAAAATGCATTGAATTAGTAACTCTGTTCTCAAAAGCTGTAGCTTTAACGCGTATGAATCTAAGAATGTATCTATTTTATTTCTTATGAAATCCTTGAGGACAAAGAGGTCATTGTCAGTTCAAGCACTCAGTCAGCAAAAGCGTATGCACTAGAATAAAATTGACAACACAAAGCTAGATAAATAAAACACACTCTCTAGTTCGGCAGAGAGATGAAATATAAAGTTCAGATCGACATCGACAGTCATTGGTAGTGTGACTGAACATGAGAGTAATGCTCTTTGTACTTCATCCAATCCTTTTCTTCTTTAAGTGTCACAAAGAGCTAATTTCACCACTTAGCGATAGACGTGACAGTCATTTCAAAGTTAAGTGTGGTTGAAACTGTACGGATCCGAAACTCCATTTCTTTACACACAGTAAAATATTGCTTCGTACATTTTATTATATATTTTAGTTCAAATTGTAGCTTAGTGCAGGCTTAGTTGTTAGTGAAAGTGAACATAATAAATATTTTGTTACATTGAGAAATCATCTGAACTATTTCATATTCCTTTCTTTAGCCTGAATATAATATTTACACCTTACTACTGACCTTGCCTTCACCATTTAGATAAATCAACAAAAGTTAAGAATTCATTCATACTTTGCTGTAAATGCACGTAAAAATATTGTTGCACTCAACCGCTTCAGCCACAAAGTGTATAAATCTTTTCTCATTCTTATTATATATTTGTTAGCAACTGAAAGTTTCATGTTTAGTATTGTGAGAAGTACCTACTATTACAGCAAGCTTGATGTTTAAAAAATGGATTTAATTGGACTTCCTTCATAAAGTGGTTTCAGACTAAAGACTGAATTTTTGAAGTTACCTAACTAAATATTATAACTATAACGAATGATTAATTTTTACAAGTCAAACTGTGTAGGTAGTAGGTATAGGTAGATATTGAATTTCATAAATACGTGCAAATTGTTCAACATTTGAAATCTCTAGTCGCAATTAGGAATTTTTGTTAGGGTTATAATATACTTTTATTTTGCACCTTTTCACTGATAAATATCCTTGTTTAGCTTGCTAGGCTTAAGCAATAAAATGAAACGATCATTTTGAATTATTAAGCATATATTTATGAATTAGCAGATTGCCACAAGCCGCATAAAGATGTGTTTCTTGAGCTTCTCACAGTTATTAAGGCTTAAATTAAAAGTAAATAGGAGTAAGCCGGTGTGGAAGAATTCATCGCATTGCATATCCAGATCAGAATTTAAAGCGAGCCAGTGGAGCATGAATGAAAAGCGGGGATGAGACACGAGAGTAAGTTAACTATTATTTTGCTATAAGTACAGTAGAATTCATTTGACTTTCCATCTTGAGTTTAAACACACCAAGAATTTCAAGATTCCTTTTGTGAAGTTGAGATATGTAAAAACTAGCAAGAAGCAACTTAATTCTGCATGCATGCTTAGCACACGAACATGCAACATGAAACCGTAGACTCAAACCAGTCAACTATAAAGGCATAAAATATAAAATATCTAGTCAAAGTCACGTCACTTATTCCGCAGACTCTTTCGCTCAATACACACCAACGAATCAAGGATTCACGAAATTGGACAAAGTAGACCAAGAAACGAAAAACGCAATTCAATTCAATACTCATATTGTGCAATCGAATAAAGCGTAACGAAGGCATAATACTACGACACTCTCGTTTCTCCAACTCTAACTCAATTTTAAAATATATTATAGACATCCACTGCTTTCAATTGGCATAGAATAATTACTTATCAGTGTCGGGAACTTTTATAGACTTCAATGAAACCAATAATGAAATAAATCAAATTTGTAACCCAATGAAAGCATTGTGAATTTGGAATATTTAGGAACTCACATTGCAGAAGAAAGTATATAGCTAGTATTGAGTCTAGCAATTTTAGTAGAAAAACGAAAATACTATAGGCATAAAGGCTACAATCATTCGGTAAAGAAGATCTCTGACGAAGGGAATTCACAAGAAAAGTCAGAACTTATTTACTAGAAATGCGAACCAGAAGTTATTTGGATTGAGCATTCCAGACACAAAAGGTTCCTTTCACTCTTCAAAGAATTATAATTGAGATCTGAAAACTACTAGCTAAAATAGTAGCAAATATTGTGCTGCAACTAACATTCAAATGCATAGGCATTGTCCATTTGCATTCTACGCTCATCTATACTGTTTTTCTTAATCTTTCATTATGAAAGAAGATGCCTCACAGGTCAAATACAAATAAAAGTCATGGCTCTCCTATTAACTCTTCTCAGATTCTCAGTATTATAGCACAGTTTATTTATATTTGAGAGCAATATTACACGTACCTACCGATAGTGATTTACATAGCATGGAGTATTTTAATACACACTCCCTCATTGTCTTCTTTCATTGTGGTGCGTCTAAAGAAGAGCCAACAATGGATTATCACCTTTACCTTCCACTTCTTTTCCATTTCAAGTTTCTCATGACTATATCATGAGTCTTTCTCTGTCTGTCTCCCTTTCTCTTGTTTCCATATGCGTGAACTCAAAGGACTCGAATCATTCTAACTGAACGAAACGGAACAGCAGGCAAACAGCGTGAGAATGATTTCATACTTGTGTAGAAAGTCGTGATAGGTGAAACCTCACAGCAAAGCAATAAGAGTCTTGCGTGTATAACAAGAGCACTTTGTATAGCACCATACCACCTACCTATATCTGACTATGGACAAGATGGAGAGGGAGAATTCCAAGACTATACACTATTAGAGTGGCCCAACTCAAAAAGCCAATGTCAACTATGTGAGATGTTTTAATTTCTGGCTTCTACTTGCCTCGTTCCTGGGTGCCTCAGCAGCTTTCTTTTTCCGCCTCAGCTCCGACGTTCTTTCTTTTCCTTTTTTTCTTTATAGCTCTCTTTGGTCTCGTAAGGGTTTTACTTGGCCAAAGATAACACAACTTTCTGCGTTTTTGGCTTTCCTTCCCCATGTGCATCCCCATTCTCGCTTTGATTTTGTTGGCTTCACCTATTTTCATGCAGAAATACTCCGACTACAATGTTCCACAGATACTCCATCCTGTTTACCATCCAATCTCCCTTTACGTAACTTTTCCTATAGGTAGGTACTGCAAATATATCTATGCTGCATGTATGCCTAGATATTATATATACATAATATGCTAGCTCTACAGATATTCTCTTCAGTATAAACTTGGTACTTACATTACTATCAATATCAACAAGGTATTGCAGAATACTTTGCCTTGGATTCGTCTACGCTGCTCCCAATCTTTTGCAAATTGAACACTTTTACTTAATTGTCAATCCCAATTGTATTCATAGGTTGGCATTTTCAAAAACAAGGTCAATGTATAAAAGTCATTTTTCAAACCAAGTGTATTTTGGATAAATTAAAAAAAATCAGAAATAAGGTTGAGGTTTTGAATGGAGTAGGAGAAATACACGGAGAATTAAGAGTCCATAAGTCGTTCAAAACCTCTGCATACACCCAATCAACTCCAATGCTACAAACTAACTTCATATTGTTAGGTATAGCGTATTACATGTGGGTATATGTATTTACTGTACAATGCAGCAAATTAATATACTTTGTACAAGATTTCGTCGGAAATCTCTATTCAGTTTATTCCGTATTCAATTTCTGATCCGAATGGACTCAAGCAGTCAATACCTTCTAAATTTTTTTAAAGGAAGAACAAAGACTTGATAATAATAGCAGCGTGCACAGTTCACACAAGATAAGAATAAAATGCCATGAGATTTCTATACTCCCACTCTGTTCTTTCTCTCTAGGAAACTAGGAACAGTACATTTTGTTGACTTTGCAATCTTCAATGTCATAAGACGCTACAGTATCTCTACGTGATGTTTTTCTGTACACTGCTATCTACTTAATACGTAGTAGTGAGTTTGTGCGGCTAATAGTTAGTCATTGTGCTACTTTATGTTGATACTGAGATAACTGCATGGATGGTACATGAAGAAAAGATGAGAAAATACTTGAATGTCTATAGGTGAAACTTTTCCCAGAGAAATATCTGCAACTTGTGAAAGAAGAAGAGTTCTGAGTAGATAACTTGGATTGGATTGAGTTCTGTCTGTTCTATTCGAGTTAAGTTAAACTTTCCACGAAGAGTTGAGTAAAGTAGACAATTTACACTGTCTTACGTACAAAGGTTAGACGAAAGAAAGCATGGGACACGAAAATCTTCTTTACGACTCTTTGTCTCATCATCAGATAGATAAACGAAAAAATAGCCGGGAGAAAAGAAAAGCAAACAATCTCAACGTGTATGGTGATTTTAGAAGAATCGTTATCTCGTATAAACTAAAGTGATACAAAAGCAGACGAACTATGCTCCACGCCAACGTAATATCCGTCAATACAATTTTCAACCATCCTACTCTACGACCACCCAAGGTAAACACTTACCAACTTACACTACTAGGAATAAGTGAGCTCCTCACTTCCAACTGTCTTCAATTGCCTTTCTCTTTTACAACTAAATATTTAATAACTCTTTACCTCTAATGCTTTATAGCTATTAAAACAGTGCCCTTAAATCTATAAAACGATGTGGCAGCAGAATCGAAGTAACCCATAATTAAATATTAGACGAATAAACAATCATAATATTAATTTGTACGATCTCATACTTCCTGTACTCATAGGGTAAATGAGTCTTAACCTTAACTCACTATATGTATGCCAAATATATAAACTGCTACTTCGCGGTGTCAAAAACTTTTTTGATTTTTTTGCAGAATCAAATAGAACATAAAAAAATCTATCTAGTGTACAAAATTTTATTCAATTCCAAATTGAAGAAGTGTTTTTAAAAATTCAGGGCAACTCCAATCTGAAATTTCACATTATAGAATAGGATAGTACACAAACCAACAGCCACTAGCTTTGTGTTGAATGTGTTAAAATATGAAAGGTTGGCGCTCTCTACTTCAGCTTTAAGTCGCTCTATCTCGGAAAAGTTAGGTCTTCGCGAAGGAGCATTATCCAAATGACAAACACATATATCAGTATTTTAAGTTATTCTTGTAATAATTATTACAATTTTGTTATACAAATTTATGTAGGAAGATATTGAGTGTGGTAAACCCTACGAATACGATGGTAAGCACCTGCAGTCTAATCTAGACAATTTTAAAAACACTTACTTATTAACATACCTGTGCACACATGCAGGTATATAAAATGTGCTCTAAAAAGGTTAGGGATGAGTGCGTGGGATCACAACGGTGGAATTGGGAGTCTTAAAAGCCTGAAGGTCCAGTACTACGCAACAAATGAAAGGCCATTGAATTGTTAAAGAAGGTTGGGAAGGGAAGACAAGTCATCCCTAAACTTGCAAATTGTAATGTAAGACGGTGCCAAAATCCTATCCATTTTGTTGATGGCAAAGTAAGTTACTGCTTGATTGTGAGTTCATTTCTGCGCTGAAATTGCCCAAAGACAAGTAGGCATGTCTTTCGACTCGGTTTGCCAAATCCACAAATGTAATGTACTTGTCTATCCTATCTGTCTTTTGGTTTCTTATTGTTGGTGTTTTGTTAGAGTGTTTTCAACCTTATTGCACAGAGTCTCTTTGAACTGGGCACTAGCACTCCTTCTCTCATTCATTCTCAGCATAGTGCTAGACCCGCTGTACATGTAAGAAAGACATGGCAAGGCATAAATTGGCCCGAGTAGTCTATTTCTATTTGTATTTACACTAGCGACTCTCATTCAACTCAGCACACCATTACATTACTATGCCATACCAAACCGAACCAATAAGAGACTGAGCTGATGGCACGGCAGACCAAAGAGATCAGTCTTTTAGCTGGCAGACAGCTGAAACATGACCTGCATTAGCCATCAGCGTCTAAACACAATACTCAAACTAAACTACTATACACTCCCACAACCAAAGATGAACAAAACAAAACTACGTCTATTAGACCTTTTACTACTTTATACTGTTATCCAGGATGTATCTCTGATAGTCTGATACTCGACTATATACATTCACATTACACTAAGCAGAAGCCTTGTAGTTGTATTGCATGCTACAATGTGATGCGAATTCTGTGTGCGCTTAATAGGACAAAATGAAATAACGATGTCCTAACCTTTGAATCTGACTACTGAATTGAGACTTGATCCTTAATCAAGAAGAAAGTTCCATTTGATGGCATGTAATGTGATTATAGTAGGGACTGAATTGAATTATGGTATGGCAGAGACAAAACAGAATGGAAAAGTACACATGGCAAACCACAACTGTGGTGACCGCATGCTGGCTTGCAAAATAAAGATACTTATTATGTTCTCGCTGTGTACTTTCCTTATCTCCGTCTCAAATGATGTGCAAATATTAAAGTTGTGGTTGTTTCTTCTGGTCAATTGTCAATAAGATAAGACATAATGTGCCTGATTAATAAAACCTAACCTAACTTTGAACTTTGATTACATTTAATCACTAATTTCGCAAAGCAACAGCAACAGTAATAATATTGCTATCTAAATCCTCATCAGGACAGAAACTTTACGATAAAATGTAAAACAAATGATTTTAATCATCTCTTTCAGCCTTTACTTTGGTTGCAATGCACTTGTTCTTTTTCTGGCAAATTCTCATCTTTGCAAACTGACTACCAATACCTACTACTACTACTCATGTACATAGTTACAAAGACAATAAAACTGAACGAAATTGTAGGATGCATGTACGCAATAAAATAAAATGGCTGCGAAAGTTTTAAGCACGACAGCAGAAATCTTGTCCGAAGATTGCAATGAACAGTTTTTCAATTGGCTTGCGTTGTTTTAGATAGTGAGTGTGAGCACTTTGTGAGTATTGCTTTATTATTGTGTGACATTCAACACACATAGCACGAGGCACATCTCATGCTATCTACAATCTGTTCAGAATCATTACTTCTGTTTCTGTTACACTATTCATCTGTTACTAGTGCACGATTACTTCCAACAGAAAGTACATACACGTAGAGAAAGTATTTTTTTGTTGCATTAAGAGTAGCGCACTTATAAATAAATGGTTAATCCGCGTTGCGTGTGAGACGGACGAGGAGAATAATAAAAAAAATCAAAGAGAAATAAAGGTGGTCAGAATCAGAATGGACTACTATTGGTATATTCTAAGCCAAAGTAAATCCTTTGTATTACCGTCTAGTTTTACGACAAAATAAAGCTGCCGAAAAAGTGCTCAGTTTGGAAGTATATGTACAGAACGTCTCTGTGGGTATAAACTACTAGTAGCGTAATTGACCTGGGCTGACCCACGCCATTCCTTCAGTGCGTCTTTGCAGAAGAGTCAAAAGAAAGCCAAGCCGGAGTGAAGAAATAGAATGCCGTAGTAGTAAATTGTTGAGAGCCAAAGCTTGAGTTAACATGGAGCTGTGTACTGGGGCTAGTCTTTTACTCTTATACTATGTGGTCTTCAGGACCAAATTACTCTTCCGTCTCTACTCTCCCTTACTATTCCACACCTGACTTGCTTTAGTTTACCTATCTTCTTCTTCACTGCCCTGATGTGTATTTATGTAACCTAACATAACGTAAAGTATCTGTAGTGTGTAGTACGCAGAAATTTTGGCACACACCGTCGTAAACAGAATAGTCGGAGAGAAGCAGAAGGAAAGAAGCACAACAAACTCTTGAGTCTATGTATGTAGAAAGAGTCCATTTTACAACCTTTAGTTTCGTAGGTATGCTATATTATATTGTATGCACACTTGCTCACGCTCATACACTCTACTTATTTATACCAAGACCCACCAGAAAATTACGGATGGAAAGGAGAGCAGTTTACAGTTTGCATTCCACTTTGTTACTATGATATCTTTTACTTTAACATCAACTTCACTTGACTAAACTGAAAGTTTTACTCTTGCTTTTGCTTCACACACACTTTTCAACAAAGATATATTTACTTTTGCTTTTACTCTCAGTCCTATCTTACTCATAATAGAATAGTTTGTTCCTTGCACGTTTTAGTAACATCAAGTTTCAACTGCCCGAACAATAAGCGTGTATTATACTACAGAGCTACCTACAAAGCTACGTGGAAATGAATGTAGAAATGAAGAATCTATGAAGTACATTCTGAAATGTGTTCATTCTCCACATATTCTTCTCACAGAGCAACAAAATAAACTTTCGCCTGTAATAAACTGCCTGATTCTTTGCAACCTGGAAGGGCATTGTTTTTATTCGTCACAATAATAATATCTGCAGTAACTACACATTTGTACGCTGTAGTTATTTACCTTATTACTACCCTGCTGCTATTGCATTCTTATTCTATGAATTAAACGAAACGAAAATAATTGAAATGATGGTTTTCTCTTAATGTCATTTTCAGTAGCAAAGAAAGACTAGAGAACATTTGTACCGGAAGAATGACCAACTACATATAAATAGTAAATCTTAATGTTATCATATTACTTCCAGTTTCAGTCTTGTATTCAGTGGGTTAATATACCTAGTAGATCCATGTAATAAGCAGATACAATACAGAATACAGCATGTAAGAAATGAAATTACGGGAAAGTGAGTTCAAGAAAACCGGTTTGTCATTTAATGTGTGTATGTACTACATTGTTACAAACAGCATGTTACATGTAGATGCAATAGGGAATTGTGTGTGTGTGTTGTAGTATGTAGTTCGCATTTAATTGTATTTACCTTGTTACCTACGACTAGTCGCAAATCGCAATCAAATATTCTCATGTGCTTTGGTTTCTTTTGGCGGGTGTATATACCTACAAGCTGGTTCGACTAGACGGGATTTTCTTTCGCATTTTCTTAAATGAATCAAATCCGGATATTACATTGCAAAGCACAGGGAAAATAACTTGAGAAGAAACTACGACGAAATGAAATCCTCAGGAAAGCTCAAATCGCTAAACCGTTTTCTGTGATCCTTTCTGTCGCTGTTGACATGATTTCAATTCAATTGAGTCCAATCCTACTCAATCCCTTGCAGATTCACAAGCAGTACACGCTGTCTTCTCGTGTGTGTACTGTTTGCTGTCTACCGTTAAGTAAAATAAAGTACACAAGGTAGGCCGCTGAATCTTAACCTCTCTGTTGGTCTGCCTGGAAATGTAGTAGGTATTAGTAATGTAATAACACTTTGCACACGTTCTACATAGGAAGTGAATAAAAAAGCAATGCTACTGCTACTACTGGAAATAATACGCTCTCGCGTTTGTCCTCTTATCATCCAATTCCTTCCTACGGAAAGAAATGGAAAAAATGCAAAGAAGCAAACACTACACCAAGAACAAGAACGCAGTACCCTAATATTCTTCGAGTAAACTGCTGTTGAAGTACTTCAAGTGCTTGGTTTGTCGTATGCTTATATTATATTGTATATACATACATACCTGTGCATTACACAAGACACACTCTGTGGTAAATATAGCGGAATAAGTTTACGAAACCCTAAACATACAGATTACTCTGACAAATGGTATAGGTAAAAAAATACATGAAATACAATACAAATCGCAGTACTTGACACAAATAAAACGTCTCCTAGAGTGCTTTGCCCACAGATTTTCTCTTATTATTAAACTCCCATCACGTATTGTTCGAATGCGGTCCAATCAAAATGCATGCTGTTGCATGGTTTATAGTGGAAATAAAGAACTAACATCTCCAGCGTGATCATCGAAAGCACATTAGAAATAGACAAATCTCTTTATATGGAGCGCAGAGCTGGGCTGGAGAGGACTGTGGGAATAAAGGACAAGTATTGCTCAAACATCTGTAGCGGCTAGCGGCTCCAAGTCCAGATTTACAACAGCAGATGAAACGTGACTGCTTTCTGTACACATTTACAGGCGGGAGGATACTAATACTACAGGGAGGATGGTACAGAGTGCTAGCACACTTATCTTTAGGCCGCAGGAGGAAGGTATCTGTTCTGTAGGAATAAGTGTCTATGTTGTTTGCCCAGTGTTGTTAGTGAAGTGAATCCTAAATTGCGATATAAAATATATAACTACCGACTTCCATAAAAATACAAAAGAAATTCCGTCCCAGAGAGTAAAAAGATGGAAAGCGGCAGTTTAAATTGCAAAAAAACCCCGTAGAGTGAAAGTGGTAGTCTCAAACGGTGGTGGTGGCTTAGATGTTGTTGGCCATGGCAGCATTGGACTTGGACTTTGCTTTCTGCTCCACACAAGAAGAGTAACTGCTACCTATAAAATTCAGTTGAGCTGAGCAAGCTCTCACAGTTTGCTGGCTGGGCTTAGCTGTTTTATGTGGATGGATGTCTACTACTACTATTACCAACTATAACCAACAATAATAATACGACGATACCATACTCAACTATTTTACAGCTCAACATCACAAGAGTGCTACGTACACAACGCTTCCTAACAGTCCCCAATAACTTCTCCATTGTGGAAACGACTATTATAGGTATCTATGCCACTCGTCTAGAATTATACATGCTCTTTCCCATCCATATTTCCGTCCACACAACTTTCTCCAAAAATACTTTTCCTCGCAACTACTTCTTTTCCCTAAGAAATGCTCTCAGTTTTATAAATGCTTATACTCAAATGATCATTTTAGGTATGTAAAATAAAAAACAATCGTCTCTGGGATTCTAATGTAAAGAATGCAATATCATTCCTTATTATTATGCTGCTGTAAATGGCTAAGCAATTGTAGCTTTATCGGTTACTTTACTTAATACATTGAGCCAACGTATACGGATAAAGCGATTAAAAATGATTGAAATTGATTTTTTATTGCAATTTGTATAGAGGTGCATAATGTAATGTAATTTTTTGACATGTATACGAGTACCTAATACAACATAATGTGTTGCCTTCTTTAATTTACAGTTAGTTGGATTATTTTTTTACTGTTGATTTGTTGGACGCTAATCTGCATCACAAATAACGTTTTTGAAAATGAAAATGGCCAATAATAATTAAAAGAATTTAGGAATGTAACATAACATGTATATGATGACATACTAATCTATGTAATATATAAAAATATTGATGCAATGAAGAACGACAATGAAACAAGTGACGATGGAAATGGCGACGATTAAACGCGCCTTGCTATGATAGTTTAGAAAAGCTTGAGCTTTAATGTTGCATTTTCTTTACGGAGTAGAGTCAACCGTGTACAATGTATGTTAAGTTGGATAGCTATTGAAGCTGCTGTTTCAATATGCGAATGGTACGATAGGATTGTAGCTGTAGCAATGAAGAATCGAGGAAAGTATTCCATTACATCTACTATAGTAAGCCTTAGCCGGGCTCTGGCTGTGCATTATTATAAATTTATTTTCATTCAGAGGAAGGAGGATAGTAGTGCTCTGTGCACTACATGCAGAAGCACAACAGGAAAGAGCTATGCTACAAATAATATAATCTGTAGAATGGCTATATATCTCTGTATATAATGTTGAGCTTCTTTCCACTTGACTCAGGCAATAAAGTATGAAAAGCTTTGCCTCAGAGACTCCTTCGCCACTAAACACATAGAGTGGTACTAAAGTTTCCTCTGTTAAGAATAAGAATCACAGAAGACTGTTTAAGCTGATTTGTACATACATATATACTGACAAATTCCTCTATTTTTTCCATTCCACGTTGAAAGGAATACTTACACGTACACACTGCACACATCTGAATTTGTATATGTGTATAACATAGCAGTGCTCTACGGCGACATAGTAATTTCTTGCCCGATCATGACAGCAGTAAAGTAATGTTAGGGAACTAAAAAGCGAAAACAATAAAAAAAAACTAACAAATGCAACAGTATGACTGTAAAAAATGTTTTGTAGTGTGTGTATACGACCTTGGATGCATGGAAAACCCTATGGTGTAAATATGCACTAGATATTTTAATTTTTAATTTAACTCCTTTGCACATCCAACAAAGTAGGAGTTAACAATAATGTAGTGACGAATCTGAAATAAAGTGTAATAGTGTTGGACCGATATTCCCGGAGTGTGAGGTTCACATGGAAGAAAAGAAAGAAACGGGAGAAAGAGTCGTAAAAAAAGTTGAACGTGTAAACAAGATGGGAAAATCGTGAAAATACAGTAATGTCGTATCCCCTAATACAATGTAATGTAACGTAATGCAATGTAATTGTGTAGCAGCGTAGAATAGAAGGCTACAACACTAAAGTAGGCAGACAGACACAGGATGATACAAATAAAGAGTAATACAAACACCCTAAATATAGAGGGAGAGTAAAAACTACGTTAAGTTTACACTGCCAGTGCTGAGCCGTATTTGTAAATTGCTTGCAACGTGCCAAACTTATTGTGTGCACTGACAATTTGCACTGCTCACTATTGGCAGTCATTTAGCCAAATGGAACATGCAACTTCACTTTATGGCCCGGGCTTCTTTCCACTCATCCAACTACCAATTTCTTCTCATGTTTCTCCTCATGTTCATCTCCAAAGAAAACTCATGAACACTACATGTGTATGTGTGTAGTGTGTATATACCTAGTCAATGTAGCTACTCCAAAAGCTAATCGGAACAAAATGACGTTTGTTGCTGTACGCTTTTATGGGTGTTCTCTCAGTTTGCAAGTATACACATACACATAATTATGCTATAATATTATCAAATAAGTTCAGCAAAGAGGAAACGCAAATGTGCCGTAGTAGCACTTTATACACTGATGATTATAATCGAGAACATATTTTATTCCTACCTATTTCCTTCTTTTATAAATAATCCTACTATAGTTAAACAAATAACTAACACGCTTTTAATTCAAAATGCATGAGTATACGAGAACAGTGTAAAAAACATCTCATGCCTTAAATCAAAATACATAATAATACATTAGACACCTTTTGTATCGTTGTATCAGTAACAACATTGTCCATGGATTTAAGTAAATATTGGCCCAATTCATGCTTGCGTTTCAAACTTACGAAGCGTATAGATACAAAATTGAAAGGGCGCGAAGTTTGATTTTATACACAATTTTCCCATACGAAGGATACGCAGCTCTGACGAGGTGTAAATATGAGAATTTGTGTAAGTTGTGTGATTGGCTCATTTGACTTCGCGCCTACGAAAACCGCCGAAAACCCGCCGACTTTTACAAAACTCTTTACGAAGCGTAAGTATACAACGCAAGCGTGAACTGGGCCATGATTTTGCTCACAGATTCGCTAGTGGAACATGATTTTGTTTCATTGCAATATTGTAAAAATTAATGTAGGGTAAGATACTGAGTTTCAAAATTACAAAATTCCTTTATGTACCTACTAGCTGTTTAATTTTCTAATTTATTTACTAAGAATCACTTTGCATCCTAAACTGTAATATAAATACAAAATTGCTTTGTGAACAAATTAGAATAGTCTACCTAGGAGCTAACCGCATGTGAAAATGCACATAAATTGAATATAATAATTTGGACGATTGCACTGTTCAACTATTGATGCTAAACGTAGGTTTTGGGAATCTGGGAATCATTTTCTACATCCAGAAACTGCACATGTTATTAGAGCTTACAGAAATTATCACGCAAAGTGAAAGTGAAGTGGGAAAGTAATCTCTTAAGGCTGTGACAACTAAATCACTTTCTCAATAAACTGCCATTTTATACCACCCCCTATACAATATGGATTATTTTGATTCCACTATTAGTAGAATAACGGTTTTGGGAACTTTTGGTAGTCCTTGTATTTGTAATATTGAACGTAGTAGTCTCATTTCCACTCGGTGCACTAATGGAATAATTCTTATAGTCATCTTAAACTACTAGTGGAGTCGCAACTACTAAAGGAGCAGCATCTTAAAGAAAACTCTTTCTATTCTAGCAGAATGTAATGCAAAAGTATCTTAGCTCTCCACTATATCACTGGTCTCGCTACGAGTAGTCGTATAAATCTAAAAGTGCGTCTTATTGAAGACTGTTGAAACTTTGGAGACTCTCCGATTCGACAGACTGAGTTGTAAATCATCACTTCGATTTCTTTTGCCACACTGTATTACTTACTTGGTAATAATGTTGGATAGTTGCTATACCTAATACAAATGTCTGCTATAGCTCTAACGTTTTTATAAGCATTTTGAAATGAACAAATCGCGTTTCCTCATAAAGTGTTAGAAATAGGCTGATTTTTGTTATTAGTCTGATGGGGGTTGAACAGAAAAGATTGGGACGACAGAATGGGATAGAATTCGGTGAAAGAAAGTTTACTTTCCACACTCGTGCAAATGCTGCACTAAAGGAAAGAGAGAGTCGTTGAGAGTAATAGAGAACCACTAGTAGTTGATAGGCTTCCCATTTGTAGTAGATTGTGCAAAAAGCGCATCCGTTTCGGCGTTCGAGTAAAAAACATTTTTGCTGGCCGAGCAAAAAATTCGGATGATGTGATATGTTTTGATCTTAGTTGATGGGATGCTTGCTAAGCTATATTCAACTCACCCCACAAACTGTTACTACACACCAGAGATGGAAATTTCAGTTGCCCATCCCTGCCCATCCACTCCAAAAGATGTTGAAACCATAGCC
>JAQFYB010004094.1:0-17258 GCA_034694085.1 Pogonognathellus longicornis | reverse complement strand
AAAATACTATTCGCTGAACCGCTGAATACATCCCTCACCCTCAAAGTCGCAACAATATTTATATCTCTGTAGTTTGTAAAACATGTACCACGATCCAAATGAGAGATAAGAGCCTGAGAAATCAATTCATATTTTCAAACAAAACTTCATTCCTTTAGAAAATTTAGAAAAAGAAAAGAAAGAAACTCATAAGAGCATTTCAATACTAAATACTTCCTAAACTAACAGATTGGTATACAAATATACACTATATTTTGCTACATAGTAGTTAAGTCGTTGCAAACTACAGTATGAAAAATTGATACTATTTTTACCCAACTGCCTGAAGTAAGTTTATTTTAGATGAAGGCACTAATAAAAGAAAAACTATGAACTAAGCTGCGAAAAGTAACTTTATCTTTTCTATTGCACAATCGTAACTACTCACGAATGGAGAATTGGATTTGATTAAACAGACTAGTATTTTATTTCTATGTAGGTAATGCTTGTAGTGAAAAGCTAATTAACTGATAAACTAAGTTAACTATTAATATTAAAGAGTGCATTATTATTAAGTCACGCTAACAGCTTGAAAGCGTGACTTGTCTATGTCTAACTTTTACTTGTCACTTTCACATTTGTTATTTAGTATATGCACCTCCTAACTGCAGAAGATTTACTTGAGAAAGACGAGTTAGCCCAAAAATGGAAATACAAAAGGATGTTGGTTTTATTGTTTATAATGTCCTGAAATAGAAGCAATATTTCCAACAAACAAATAACTTTTATTATTATATTTCTCGTTGCTTGCAATCTGACAATAATTACTACAACAGAATAGCGTATCGACTTGCTTGCTTTTCGCAATGATTCAAGTTAGTTTGAAACGAAAGATGCTTTGTATCATGTGCTATGTCCTTGCACAAGTTCGTAACATAATTCATTCATCACTCTTTGAAATAGAATTCGTGGCTGTTTACTGCTTTCACTTGTCCAGGATATTATTAACTTTCGATGAAATGTGATACCAAAGTTCAAGTAAAAGTATATTATTATTTTATAAAAGAATGACTGTGTAAGGCAATCTTAGTGTTAACATTTACATTTTCGAATAACAATATGTCTCTCATGCAAAAGTTTTAATAATAAATGTGCGAGCTTTCACCAACTTTCACAATTAGTGAATATTCAATGTACTCCCTTCACATAACAATACAAAAACATTGTATTATTTTGTTACCAATATCAAGTGAAATACTATTCACTCAAGGTTGCATCTAGCGGCAGGGCACTAGGGCACATGCCCCCTCCCCCCAAATCTCAAAAAAGAGGTTATCGAGGGCACAAAAGTGTCTTAAATCGCGAATTTATTTTCCTATGGATTGCTAAGGAAGAGAAATCGAATGCTGAACAATAATCAGGACTATGTACACTATGCAGGTGCCATAATAAAAGAATTCAGAGCACATGCCTTCCTGAAATTTATTTTAATGCTTTATCCGTCATTCTGCTGTATACCGATTCTCATTTATTTTGACTTACTTAAGTAATACCAGTTTTGGGTTCACATACTTTAATTCTGAAAATTCTCCAACACCACGTTAATCACACAGATGAAAGTGAAAGCTGCAACATTAATTACCGCAAATTATTGTATAATCTGAATCTGTGATATGTATTTGCAATCAGCAAATTAATTGCTACATTAACAAAATGAACTGGTGTAGGTGTAAATCCGCTACTCTGTAGTCTGTACAGATATTCCATTATAAATATTCATACACTTAGTGAATCGACTTATAGAAATAATAGGTTAAATATTTATACTGACATTGAAGATATAGGTTAAACCTTCTATCTATTATTCCTGCCTATAATACATTGCATTTACATAATATGCATCATTAAGTTATCGAAATAATTAGAATGGACAACGATTTAAAACATGGTTGTACAATACCTAACCCTGAACAATTATTATAAAAGTACCCTTAGTTTCGATGCAATAAAAGACTGCTAAGCTAACCAAACGGTTCTCCATGCACTGAATCAGTAAATTTGATGAAGGTATAATAAAAGGTAATAGAATGACAACTTACTGGTTTATTCCATCGAAACCGGCGCCGATTCCAACATGATCGATACCAGCAACGTTTCTGATATGGTTGATATGATCTGTGAAATGTATAAAATAATTCATAATTAATTTCACCATGTAATTTGTAGGGAAGAGTAATATGCAGACTGATGTAGCATAACATATAGTAGGACCAATAATCCAATTCTCCCGATAATCCAATTTATCCATGAAGCTACACAAGCGGGTTTGGAAGTGCATAATTTATTTTGTCTTTCTTTGCCTTGCCACAATATTTCTTACAAGCAAGCTGCAACAAGGGTAAGGTTTGTAAGGTGCAAAATATTGCATTTCTCGGAGAAAAGTAAAACATTTAGAATAGAAGGGAAATGGTTACGAGAAGGAAAGCGGCAAAGATTATGTCACTTTAAGAGTCTTTTGGGTGGAGGGAAAACGCTTAGAATTGATAGTGCGAGAATAGGAAATTGTGACTAGATTCTTTTTCAATAATTGGAAAGCCTCGGAGCATCCAGCGGATAACGATTGCATTTCTATCCTCGGCGGAGCTCGTTATAAGTTGACTTGACTTGACAGACTGGCTCTGACGAACCCACCAACAATTCAACCAGCACCACCAGCTCCGTCGTTCTGTTCAAGTCACAGACACCGATACCGAGTACCTATATCAGTACTTTTTACTCAAGGTACACTCCGCGAGTCGCTTCATCTTTCTTCACTTTCTTCTTCCGCTCCCCAATTTCAACTCGTAGTCTTTTTCCAACTGTCTTTTCTTTTGTTAGATTTCCTCCTGCTAGAACCACAGCTACCTACAGAGAACCATGTCTTTTTTTCACTCCAATTCAGATAAGAACCAGTTGTGGATTGATGCAGATACCTACTCTTTTACGCTTCGTACATTGCTACGTGTTCAAAGTATACTTGGCGTGTCAGTCAAGTCATCGTCCCATGGCACACTTTGATTCGACACTTTCAGGTTTTGAGAAAAATAGACATCTTCCATAGATATTGAAAACCTATTCGAGTGCTACTTGTCCACAGATATATTATTTCCTTGTTCTGTTTGCTTTTATTTTATTTTATTTTCATCGTAGTAACCACATTTTCCATTTGCCTGCTCACATTCTACATTTCAGCTGGTTTCCCTTTCAACCTTGTCGATTTCCGACCCAGGTAGGCAGTATATTTCAAGCTCTATACGCTTACAACCCAGCTTTTAACACAAAGTAACTAAAAGCTATATTGGTAAAGTTTACAAACGTCACATTGACAGTTAATGCTATTGGTCTTCTTCTTTCTAGAATGTGTCATACGTACAAATATATCATACTTTTGACAAGGTTTTATTTTTTACAAATTAAAATTAAAAATTTTGAAACATTAGCTACAAATAATTTCACATGCCTATAGGCAACGTTAAATTAATTTGTACAAGGTACAACGAAAAATGTATTCATTTATCAGGATAAATGTAGCTCGCCTATTTGTTACTATGCTATAATACGATTATAGCATGCAATGCTGAATGTTTGCTCTTTTATTTCTTGTTTGCAAAATTCAAATGACTACATAGGAAAGTGGGTACTTAGGTAGGAAAAAGATTTGGTCGAAGATACAAGGATAGGCATTAAATTTTTTTAGGCTAAAGTACACAGACTAAGTTTAGGGAAGGTCTATAGAATAACAGGTAGGTAGGTCTGGTAGGTATATATTTATACTGGGCTTGTTAAACGTAACTAATAGGTACTGTACTTGTGACAGTATAACCGGATGTACTACACCTTACCTTTGTAAGCTTTAGATACTAGCAGAGCCAATGTATTTAGCATTAATTTTGCGTTTTACATGTGTGTCAAGTTTTATTTCTCCAGTCGTATTTTTGCTCCAGCTATCGTGTCAACAGACAGACAGACATATCGGCTGTATAAGACCTCTTGAGGCTTAAATAAAACTTAAAATTTATTTAAATGAGTTGAGTATTGAGTTCATTACCATCTTCAATCTGTTTCTATCTGTAAAATGCTAAATTATTTAGTAGAATAAATAAAAATTGAGAAAATTGTGAAATAAATATAATAATACCTACGTTACGCTGCTTTATAAAGGGATTAGAGTCAAAGAAATAAATGGAAGAAATTAGGTATACAAACGTAGTGGTTTGTTTCGTCGGGCACATAAAATATACGAGAGGCTTTTATAGTAATTACACGAAGTCTACGCTTTTCTGAACTGAGTAAATTGAGTTGAATTGAAAGTTATAAAGCTGAGCACAATCTTTCATTTACTTCTTTTGGTCTGCTGCGTTTGTTTACTGAGAGCGGAGAAATGTAAAAGCTTAAGTTGTGGTCTTGAATTATAATTTTTTTTCATATATACGTTGTTTAAAATCGTAAGTCAGCTAACAATTTTTTGAAAAAATTGTATCAGATATAAAAAATAATTCTCTATTTGTACATTAGCAGATCAAAATATTAGTTTGGGGTAGACTTTGTATAAAAGACTCTCAGGAAATTAATGGAGATATCCTTTGACCAATTTGGCTTTAACTCTTATGTCCACTGACCTTTCTCTCCTTTGGTCTTTGACCGGTTTTGTTTTGACCGATTCACCCGGCTACCTTTATAAAACATGTCGAAATAGGAATCAAACCCCAAATATGTAGAATATGGGAAAAGCAGTAAAACATCAAAAGTCGCTTTTACGCAAAGGTTTTTAGAGTGTCATTGTCATTTCATCATTGGGCCATGTGGTTTTTTGCATGCTGAGCTGATTTTTATTAAAGAGAATTTTCCTTCATGTATGTGTTCTCTACGCAAGGGTCTTTGCAATTCGGCTAAAGAGAATATAACACAACATTTGTTTTATGTGCAGAACTATAGTGACTGTTATGTCTTGCTGTAATGAATTGAATATCATGAGACTGTGTCGCACTTACGATTGTAGTTTGCGACTGTATGTGTGTTATGTGTATGTGTGTTATGTATGTGCATGTGTGTGTAGCACTTTCACTTGATACCTACTCTCTCGAGTTGTTTTGGTTGAAGAAAGGCTGAAGTTGTACTTGACATGTTACAGTCAGCCCAAGTGCACTGTAGAGCGTACATTGTGGGTGATGTGCCAAAACGGAGACAGCTCAATTTTTTCCGTTGGTTCAACGACTCTGTATGTACAACCACATGTGCATTTTATTCATCACATCAGATACTGATCACATAGCAGCACTTTCTCTGCAAAAAAAGTTTAGAAATGTGCAATTTCCGCTTCGAGCCTAAACTTGAAACATTCAGTTTCCGCATTCATGCACTTTTTCCAGCTTCAATGAATTTAATGTCTTTCTCTGGGAATATAATCGTTTGTTTATATCTACTAACAGTGTTTCACAGTTTCCTTAATACGAAATTCCCTTTTCCCATCACGTACTGGAATTTAATTTCTATTGACGAGACATCATCCGATAAAAAATAGTCTGCAAAGTATTTCCTCTTTAGTCTTACAGTCTCTCTATGAAAATAAGCAAAAATACCTGACTTGTATTTGTATATATACTACGTAGAAAATATGAATGATGCAGTGTGCAAACTAATTTTGGTTTATAAATACACTAATGCCATTACTATCACACATTTTTGAGGAAATTTGGATTTGTAATTTCCATAATGCTTTTAGGATTACGGCTAGATATAAAATAAATGTCAATCAGCAAGTCTTTATTCCTTCCCGCCAGTATTAACCAGTCAGATTTGTTTCGATAAATATGTCCATATACATCCTACCCAAAATTACTAAACGATGATTTGACACGGAGCACTTTTGAAAAATCCATCAAAAATCCATAATACACACGATACATCTATACAAATCCGTTTTTGGTAACCATAAAACAACTTTCATTTCATCAGAAGAGTTTGTAAGATGGAAATGTGTGTGGCATGTAGGAGACGTTAAGATGACAAGTAAACATCAACGCCAAATTTAAATGGTTTCCTCCTTCGTCTACTAAATGTCTCACACTCCGATCAACCAGCCATCAAGGAAATGGGAAATGGAAACAAATGCATGACTGTTCTTTACCTACTACCAACTACTAATACGATGCATTGTGTTAGACGAGCATGTGAGACGAACTAGTACTACTATTAGTAGATTGCATTGCGTTCTACGTATTCAAACTGAATTGTCTATGTGCCTATAAGAGTACACAGAGAGAGATAGTGAAAGGCACATTAGACTGGCTCTGGAGAAAGAAGAAAAGGTTGTGTTTGGAATTTAGCCAAGGACAATCCAATGCCAAACCATGAAGAGAAGAACATCAGCTTGAAAGCTTAACCCAGCTCATGAAGTTTCGTCTTGCACACGATTCTATCTTAAAATCATTAAGTGCTTACAATTCTGTACGCATCCTACATTTTAGTTAACCATATCATTCGTCTTCCTATACACACAGATAGGTTAAGCTATACAGGAAAGCAATCTACCAAACTTCATTTAGTAATCACCTTTTTAACATGCATTTAATGTTTTGCTAATCATGCATATTTTAACAGAAATCCTTTGATTTGTATCTTTATCCTTAGCTTTCAGCCTTCCCTGTAATGTTCCGGTGTTTGAATTTCAAAGTGTAACTACGTGATTGCTACCGGTAATTAATGTGTCCTTATTATTAGTCTGTCCTAATTGAATTGTATTATGTAACCATCTAGGTTTATTATAGTGTATTATGTTATCACATGCATGATGTATTTATAATTATTGGTCAATCAGAGATTTGGTTGTTTAAAAAAGATGGAGTTTTAGAAATCAGTTATGTGGTAAAGCTCAGCACAGTAAATGAAAATTCATTTTGATGCATCGGATGTCGGGGATGCATTTATGCACAGATGTAGCAATGCCGACGTGTGTGGGCATGAAGATATTAGCATTTCTAAATAGAAAACCCGGATGCAACGGCAGGAGTGTGTGTAGGTAATGGTGGTCGTAATACTAATAGGAGTTGGGAGCAGTGATATTATGACTATGAGTGTATTCTGACAACATCTGTGAACTAATTCGAAGTAATAAAATATGTTTTCTATACAGGGTTCCGTATGTGTGAACACTATAGAGACAAATGGCTATATAAGGGAAGTCAGGAATGTGTTTGATGCAAGAAAAATTCGTGCTTTATTAAATTGCTGATCTGATGGCCTACTAACAATTTGGGGTAGTCGAATATATGACAAGATGAAGCTAGCGAATAGCAAACATTGAAATTATGTTTAGTCATATTTCACTTGTAATTTCGTCACTATACAAGTCACTAGAAAAGCTGTATGGCTTATAAAAGTTAAATTTAGCAGAAAACTGTACTAAAATAAACATCATTCACACGAATGTCATTTATACAGCATCGAGTTGCCATCAAAACAATTTTCTTCACCCCGAGCAAAAAATATGGCTTGTAAGACACAAACACAAAGTTCCTTTACCCACATATCCACCGGCTTTGAATTCTCAATTCTGTTTCTGCATTCTAGTCAACTCAAGTTCTCACATACTTTCTTCAACGAGCCAGCTCTTGTCTGCCCTTATTCTTTCTTACTGCTAGCACAAAAAGTAAAATTCTTTTGAGATGAATGCACAAGGAGGTGCTTTGTAGCGGCATACAATAGTTCTCGGACTACTTTGTGGAAACCTACTAGAGCTTCATACAAAATGAGAATATATGCACTGCATGCTCTATAGCTAACCATTGAAAATAGTTTGTTCCTTTACTCTATGTGTGTAGTAGCACTATGTGTAGATTGTTGTATACGATAGGAGTGTGAGGATATTATAGTTGGATGTGTCTAATAATGTTGAGATACCTTTTATACTATTAGGTATGTAATATGTAACTAACGCTTGTGTGTATCTCTCCATATTACTATGGTATAAAGAAAGCAAGACATTTGCCGTGGCAAGTTTATATAGGAATACTTGGAGAAAAGTGATTCCCTTTCTATTTAACTTGCAACGTGTTTCTTTAACTTCTTGTTGACTGCTAAAGAGAATCTATCCATTCCTATTTTTTATTCTTTTTATGGTAAGAGTTCAAGTAAAGGCAAGTCAATTAAGTTTCGATGGAGAATCATACAAACCCATTCATTTCAATGGCAATACATCCTTTAGGCATCCGAATGTTTCCTTTCATTCGTAATTTCATCAAGATCTATTAACTTTCATAGACGCACAGAAAGCTCCTTTTCTACGCATTAACCTATACATACACAACCAAATACATTCTGAGTAGAACATCAAAAGGATTAACGTTGCGCAACAATATTACACAGGGTACTGACTTGTATTCGTATGTTTCTTGACATTCTGACAAGAGCATATCAAATCTAATTTGGCAGTGCGTAATAGCATTATGCATGTAATTACTGAATCAAGTAAACCATGGGCTGAAAAGACTCACTATGTACAAAATATGGTGGAGATGGAAATGCAGTCAGCACACTAAGGTCTTTATATTTATATACATCACTAAAAGCAGCATCAAATTAATGTTAAATTCTACACAATGAGGACACTATGTGTGTTCTTTAAAATAAATATTTTATCGATCTTGTTTGAAGTCACTTTTGGTTGTAGCCGAATAAAAATCGGTTTTGAAAGGCAAAGGAAATGAGTCCGATTTTATATTCTCTATTTTTTATTTGCTGCGAGAAAATGGAAAAAGCTGGAATTCATTCCACAAGTCTACACACAAGTAGAAATAGATGCGGTACTAAAAATTACATCAAAAGCATTTTAAAAACGAACACAGTGTCGTAGAAAGCAGAATATAACATTACACATTTCACTGAATCGTCTCACATCATCCATTTTTACACTCTGCCCAAATATGCAATAAAAGTGGTGCATTTAGAAGATATACAGAGTAGAGAGTCTCTTGGTTGATAACAAAGTGTCAGAAAATATTGAGTTCAGCATCTTCCTAAGTATGACGAATTCCATTTGTGCAAAATTTGTGATTGGTTATGGCATTAAGTTTTCAATTTTTGGCCCCGAGAATCCAATTATCTATAGACGATTGGATGAGTGCATAGTGTACTCATTTGCGATTCCATTCCTGATGAGCAAACACAGCTAAAATGAATTTCTCCAGTTGATTATACGTTTGCGCCTGTGACTACTCTTAAGAAAATTGAAGTACCTACCACTACCAAGTACCAAGTCGTCAGAACATGTAAATCCTTTTCGCGTCTCAAAAATAAGTTACCATCTAAAGCGAAAGCAATAGGTAACTAGAGCACTAAGAGCAGTATAGTGTGAAGCTTTGAAAAGGTGTGCTGTTTGTGTATATAATGCTATGTACTAGCTGTATTACAATACATATAGCAATATACTTACTGCAAATTGCATTATTCTTGTAGCAAAACCTTTTCGACTGAAGTAAAGGTAAGAACCATGTTCTCCAAAAAACCTTGCGAAATATCTCTGCTCAATCTTACTTAGTTTTAGCAGGGCGTAAAATATTCTCGTAGGCATACTATATTTCTTATTCATGTGTATTTCTACTAGTAGTCCGTGCTTAGTGGTATTTAATTGTATCTTTAGCTAAAACTACACCGAGAGAGACTTTACAAACTTCACATTAACTTTATCTAAAGAGCAAAGTGAAATCTAAGTCAGAATTCAACCAAACTAAGATTTCCCTGGTTTATGTAACGATATTTACATTACAGTAACTTAATTCAGCCACCTATAACACGAATAAATGATTTTCATTTCAACTTGACGAGCAGAGCATTCGACTACCATATACAAGCTATTGGTAGTACATGTAAAATGTTAGTTGCATTGCATTGTACATACCTACTTTCTAACATCTTGTAGAAATGTACTTCGTGCTTCCTCCACTTACGGCTAGCGTAATAGTGCCCGGCATCCACTAAAAGGAGTTATTTATGATAACGCGGAAGGTAAGCAAGATTAAAGTAAAGCTCCATAAATTTATGAACACATAGAATTTCTCAGATTTACACAAACTAAGCCAAGTTTATGACAAGAGCGGATTTAAAAAAGATTTAGCCAATACCTACCAGTCATGTTGTGGTGTGTGGTGGTATGTGAACACAGAGTAGGGAAAAGGAAACATTTAAAAACATCTTCTCACACACAAACACACAGATACTAAATACACACACAATATAAGTCACAAGTAAAAGAAAGTCTAAGGTAGTAAGAACATTGCCTCTAGGTTTTCATTAACAGGGAAAATAATGTTTGCGAATATAGGTATTCAATGCAAACTGTAGATGTGTTCTACTCCCGGCTCCCTCCCTTTACATTTCAAGTAGGTATTTAGGTACTATGTAGTATGTAGGTAGCTACTACAACCTACTCCAACTTTTACACAAACTGGTAGGTGCGTAATAAGTGGCAGAGCCTTCAAAGATTTGGAGAAACTTACTGTGAGTGGTACTACAGCACAGGTAACTTTATTTTCTCGTTGAGTTGTACACTAAGTTTGTCTAAAAGAGAATATATTTATAAAACGTCGATATTTTGTATAAAAATGCCATCCTGATGCATTACATACTTTCCAACTTAAGAATGATGGAACGGAGAAAAAAGTTTTGTAAAAAGCATAAATTAAATTAATTATTCGTCCTAGTGAAGAAGATTGAGCTAAAGTAAACTTTGAACTTTAAAATTTTCATCTCGTCCTTTCTCACTTATGTCATCGTTTTTGTGGTCTGTATATAAAACATTCAAATATTATAGCTATGGCTATACTAAAGTAAAACCATCAAGTTTATACAATACCTCTTCTGACTGACTGAGTGGCATTGCTTTCGAAAATGATTATAGTGCCTACTACCTGAAAGAGTCTCATCAGAGGTCCTTCCGATTATTTAAGAGTGGGTGAGTGCGCTATGACAAAGGAGGTTATACCTAGTTGCTTTTACCGCTTGTTATACTATTCAAACTTGTTTCAACTTCAAACAGAATTTTTTTACACAACTCTTTTGTGTGTACGTTTACATGAACAGTCAGTTTGCTTTCAGTTAATTGACTGATTCTTGAAAAATTCTTCCCCGTCAGTAACTAAGGAAATCTATAGCTCGATATAATATGTATGAAGGTATATATACTTAGAAGCATGTGGGTGAGTATCAGTGTATAGTAGTACATAGCTAGGAGCAATAATATTAGTATCGAAAAGAAAAACGGAACAAAGTTCTCATAAAATTGAAGGCATTTGCCCTGCTGGTTAGGAAAGCTTTAACTAGATAGCCCAGTTTTAATAATAAATCGAAGTTGCTGAGGAAAAGTAGCTGTAGCTACTAGAAAGTACTTTGCTAGAGTTATGTTATGAGTGTTCTGCCACGTAATGTAAGAATTCAGATACGTTACATTATAGTGGCATTCCAGTGTTTCTAGATAACTATTCCGTATAAAAGTAGTTACTACAGGTCTAAGTACGCCTAAGTACTTGTCTTTGCTTGTAGCTTAACTGTCAGAATATAGAGGAGAGTCAGAGAGTGTGCACAGATAGCACAAGCTTCTATTCCATATCCATGTGTACTAGAAATGTAGAACTGCTATATAGACAGGAAAGAAAGACAGAAAAGACACGACATTTCATGCTTCACCAGAGAATGCTTTTGCTGTTGCCTTCGAGGAGACATGACAACGACCAGGGCAGACAGAGGTACTCCAATCCCCAGAATGGTCATGTATAAATGGATTATCGTGTAGAGATTGAAATTTAGAGGAGTGTCTGTTGGGTCGAGCTTTGTTTCAAACAGCTCTGATTGTGCTTACCAATGACGTCGTTGATGCTCGCCGATTCATTGCAGGTGATAAAATAGCTGTAAAAGTTTACCATCACTAGTCCACCGTTCGAAGTCTGAAAATACATAAAGTAAAATATAATATCAGATTCCTGAACAACTTTTCCATACAATGCACTTCACTACAAACACAAATCTGACATGATATGTTCCACGCAAACTTCCTTTCTCCCGTCCTTTCCCCGCTTTCCATACCGAAATCCCAAAGCCAATGAAAAAAGTAAGTACTGTGCTTCGATTAGATGGAATTAAAGCTGGAGCTACAATGTACCTATTCTGTCCTAGACAAAACTTGTGGAGACTAGGGATATACCTACCTATATAATTTATGGCTATAGCTGCCAAAATAGTTTATCATTCAGTCTTATCACAAAAACAGTTTTCAGCCAAAAACAAAAGTAGAATGATACAGATACAGTTAGCACAGGTAATAAATTGATTAAGTGCCTACATGGATTTTTATGCTATTACTAATGTACAAAAATCTTCCATGTAACTTTATCATATATAGAGAAAAGTATGTGAATGGCAGGATTAATTGATTAATTGATTAATAGCGACTGTAAAAAACATATTACAGTAAAATAAAAGAATAAAATTTTACTTGCCTAAATAGAATATTTTTTCGTTAGCAAGACCATTACCCAACCATTTTTGTATACCTATACGTACATGGATGCATGTAACTGAGAGTCACATTGCTGTAGTCTACAGATTTAAGTAATTTCTCTGTTTCAAATGATTTTTATTTTAACGTTAAATCTGTGTGCAAGCTATTAGGAGAAAGTTTTCTTTTTAATAATGCCTTTGAGAAAGATAAATTCTCGTTCGTACTAACAATAATTTCAACATGTAAATCAAAGTAAGTATCGATCATTTTGTAAAGTTTGGCACATTTTCTACATTATATGAGCTTGTAGCATAATTTAATGTGTGACAAGGCTATTTGTTGGCATTAAGAATAAAGCTATGAATAAGATGACAATTCAACGAGTAAAAGTTTACACAATGAAATAAAAGATACCTCAATATGTTAGTGTCCTATAAATAAGCATTACTGCAGTTTCGTGCAATGTCAAAAAGTGTAAAAGAGTGTTACATATAGTAAAACTTTATTAATGAAGTTCCTTTGCTAGATAAAACTTGTACACGTAGTGTACTGTACGTGCTTTTACAGCTCAGACTTTGGACAAGCTATAAATTATAAGTAAATCTAGCCATTGTTAGCGCTAACCTTTTGCTTCATTTACTATAAATGTGATTTCAATCTTTTATGAGCATCTAGGAACGTAGGGTGTATTACGTATATATAGAGATAAAGATCCATTCGCAGAAACTCATGAATCCCAAAACAATGTCACAATAAAACATTTATTAGTGCCGTAATGTAGTACTGCAGCAGCTACTAAAATTGCAATGTACAAGGGATCGATACAAATAAATAATAAAATGAATATAAATATGCGGTCTGCTTCTAGACTATGAGCAAATTATATATTTATGCTCTGCAATTTTTAACCCTTTACATATATCTCAGGCATAGGGTTCACTAACCCACAAAATTATCATATACCTAGGTATTTAAATAAAGTACCCATACCTATAGGTATATTATATTTGTAATAGTAATGTACAATAATATTAAGCAGGAATTTGACAAATATTTTCATATTGTGTTTATGGCAATGGCCATTAAATGACCTTGCGTTACATTTTTCAAGATTTCGCTCATATCCGTCAATGTAATTTACAACTTGCTGAATTTCGGAGCATCCGAATTCATAGCTTTGTTGAAGCGTCCACCATGTATTTTACAGTGTTAGGTTTTAGTTTTCTATTACAAAACATGCAGGTGTGTGATATCTCGTCTTTAAAAATGTTTATAATTAATTTTGTGATATAATGAAGGGCATAGTTCACAAAGACACATAGACAAAATCTAAAGAGCAAACTTAATTTGTCTAATTAATCAGTTAATAAATGACTGTATTATTGACAAATGTTTTCACCCCGGTGTCATGAGGAAAAAGAAAGTGACATGAAATAAGTTGTAAGTAGAGGACTTACCAATTGACGAAGAATATCATCAGGCACATTTCTTGATGAATTGCAGAGAGACTGAGCAGAAGAATGCGAGAAGATTACCTGGACAATGAATACAAATAAGTTAAGATTAGAATGATAATGGATGTATTAGAATTCCCTAATGTGTCCATACGGTGAGATGCATGGCTGATGTACGTGTTTGCCCACATGGGACACTTACGGGAGCATGGGTGGCTTCCAAAGCATCCTTCATGGTCTGCACGGAGACGTGTGATAGATCTACTATCATCCCCAATCGATTCATCTCCTTTATCACCAACTGGAAACAAGATACAACATCAGCTTAGTTTTCGTCAGACTCTAAGCCTCAGAAAATACGAACTTCTTCTTCTGTACACAATTTACTGTATCTAAAATTTCTCGCTTGTATTTCCCAAGTCCCCTCTCTCTATATATATGTGCCTAGCCTCACGGTGTAACATGTTTCCGTCCGTAGAGCTTTACTTTACTCCGACTGTGTCTGTGTGGCATTAGATTAAGTAACAAAACACTTTTCTTTCTGCTTTGTCAACGAATACTTACGTCGTCGCTTTTCTTAGCTTTTTTCACAACAACTCTTCTTCTGAAACATCATTCTCAAATTGTATCAACAATACCCACTCATCGATTTTCTTGCCTCATGGATGGATTTATGTATTATAAATCAATTCTTTGACTTACTTGCATACACACTTCCAAAGAGTTCTCACTAAATCAATCGTAATCTCATGCACTTACAATATATTTTTAAACCACAATATTTTCGTTGAGCCCGCATTCAGTCTGTATAATATATGTAAAACTTCAAAAATGCTAACTTTCATAATAGACAAAGAAACTCATTTCCCAGACGATCACTTCTAACCCTTTTAAATTTCGCCAATGATCACACATCACACTTTATGCAGGACTAATTTAATTTTGACGTGAACGTTAATTAAAAGTCATCTCATCCCACTTTCACTCTCAGCCAGGCAGTAAGTAGAAGAAAATTTGTTTGCCCCTAACAAAAACCAGTTTACAAGTAGTCTGAAATTGCAATCAGATTATCTTCAATATCACCCTAGTATACTTAAAACCAACTTGACTGCATCTACGATATATACAGTAATATATACGCATACTACACTGCACTCTACATACACACGCCCTTTACAATTTAACAGTTCAGTACGTTGTGTGAGCACAAAATAACATTTGGCTGCCAGTTCTAGTTGCAATAATACCATCATTTCCTTTTCTACTTAAGTAAGTAATCATGACAAATTAAAACCCGGTTGTAACTGAAGGCAGGAGGATTCCTTGCCCTTGCCTATACATTGTAGTATTCGTCTCATTCCCCTATAATACAACTTTTCTGTCAAGCTTTGAAAGACACTTGAGAATTTCACTTTAGAGCATCATTGGTAGTATCTATGTATAATATAGACGAACTAGTTAAATATCTACCTCAACAACGCCACCCTTGTATTAGCATCTTGAACAGAGAGGAAAGTTGGCAGTGGATGAAATGAAATGAAGTCTTTCATTGCTGTAATAGCGGTAATTGGAGAAACTGGATGTAAAGACATAATATCTTACTCCCAGCTACACTATTCCACACAAGCACCTTGCATTTAGTTTTAGTATATACACCTAATGTCGCTATTCCTATATACATACATACAGTATACTTGCTGTTAGTAGTACTGTTTGGTACATCATGCATCGTTAGTAGGAAATATTTGAAGAGATACCTTTACAGTACAGTCCTCCTACACTTATAGTATTTCTACTACACACACTACAACTTCTAAATGCACATTACTATGTATAACTACTAGTAGTACTATGCATTATATTCCTACTGCTATTTTCAGTCTTCTTTACGTATAGCTAATACAGTGAATATAACATGTGAAGTGTATAGTATGTGTGAGTTCATCAAAGAGACGAAAAGAAAAGCAACGCGGCAAGAGGGAATCTTTTAATGAACTCAGAACAGAAACTTCAACTCTGTTCTGTCGTGTAATAATACACATACATGCACTCCGAGTGTAGAATAGAACTGTGTGTGCTATGTGCCATTGTAGTGCTCCTGCTACTCACATTACCTACTTTTCTGTTCCCCGTTTACCTTTGCCCGTGCATTGAGATACCTATATTATATACTTGTATTATGTGAGAAGGTATATCCGGGTTATAGAAAAGCAGCAATTGGGTGGTGGTATAAAGGAAATACGACGACTACCTACCCAAACAGATTACTATTTTCCCCTTTTACTGCATTGCATTGGCAAAGGAAGCTAAGTCAAAACCAGTAAAGTACTTCCTTCGCATCCACGTATGTATGTATGTAGGAGTATTGTGTGCGACACTATGTTACACAGACGGAAAGAGTGAGTTCGTAGGAGAAATCCAGTCGGTCGGTAGTAGTAGTAAGACCACACTGCAAAAGATTGAGGAAGACGGGAAATAAGAAGCAGAGGGAGTACCTAGAGGTTTAACGGTAGGAGCACCATAGGTATTTATATACTCTGTATATATACCTTGCAAAGCTTGCCACGAACTAATGCCTCCAACCATCACATCCTTTTAGCTACTACTCCCAGTGTACCAGATAGTTTTAATTTGTTCACTCGCACAGAAAAGTCCCGACTGTCAACTCAACATCCTTAGATCCAATTCAACAACCATGTCGTGCCAAGATAAATACACTCTTTATACACGGAAACCTAACTAGGTATATTATCTCTCTGAGTATAGAGCATTATTTACAACTATTAACTATATTATGTGCGTACTAAGTGCAGTAGCACCAGCAGTACTACATACATGATAGCTATATACCTTAGTACCTTTACTACAAAGGTAACACTGTAACACATTTTTATACTCCCTTTTTTCTTAATCCCTAATTCTTACTTACCTATACACCGTCACCTTCGTATGAATACACGACGAGGATATAGAGGTTAGATGTATTAGTGACAGTGAAAAATGATGAAATATTAAATTCCTGTAAAATATTTAACAGAAATACATAACTAGATGGCATAATGATATTTTATGTTGCTCCTTTTCTGCATAATAGGTCGGTCCTGATTACTTTGATTAATTTAGATTAGAGTTTAAAAAGTAGGTAACAAATACCTATACTATTGGATCATGCATTTTCTTTTTCCCTTAGAGTGAGAGTGTAGTGTATTAGCTGCATTTTAATATACAGATTGCGTTTTCCAAACTTTTACATTTACATTTACTTTTAGAACACCTGGGCATGCGCAGTTCAAATT
>JAQFYB010004093.1:0-17260 GCA_034694085.1 Pogonognathellus longicornis | reverse complement strand
ATTTACATATTAGTAAATTATTTGCATATTTACATATTAGTAAATTATTTACATATTTACATATTAGTAAATTATTTGCATATTTACATATTAGTAAATTATTTACATATTTACATATTAGTAAATTATTTGCATATTTACATATTAGTAAATTATTTACATATTTACATATTAGTAAATTATTTGCATATTTACATATTAGTAAATTATTTACATATTTACATATTAGTAAATTATTTACATATGACCCAGTCGTGGGCACGGCTAAACTTAAAGTTTTCCCGACATTTACCAATTTTACAAAATAAATTCATACCCCACTTTGGAAGTTTCCTGGCTATTACCTAGATTCCTACAATTTTCCAAGAGCACTTCTTTAGGAGGCAGGGGACTTGACAGAATTATTTGATCCTTGACCTGATTCCTAAAAACTTCGGTTGAATTTCCTGGCTATTGCCCAAATTCCTGAACTCCAGCCGCGCCCCCATCGGGGGCGTAGCTGGTTTACCTAGAATTTCTCACATTTCCTAGTGCAGTGGGGGGAGGGGAGGTTCTAGTGCAAAATTTCCTGGGGATCTAGGATCCCGCAGAAAATTCATCCCTGCACGATGGCTACGCTGATCATCAACCTTACTCCAACCAGATCATACAATATGGGGTTGGAGTAGAGAAAGTGGGGTAGCGGGACATTTGACTTAGAATATTTTCTGGGACGCAACATTTAGTTTGAACTTAGATGACTTAGAATATATACGAAATGGAACTTAGAAAAAAATTGTCTGGGATGCAACATTTATTTTGTACTTAGAAAAAATTTGCCTCCTATCACCTCAAACTTCCCTAAAACTTGTCTCAGTACATACTCTAAACCTTTCCAAACCAAACTTGGTGAATTCTTTAACCCCATTTGCTCGGGGGCTTCGGTAATCCCGTTTACTCGGGGGATTCGGTAACCCCGTTTACTCGGGGGATTTGGTTGCCGAGTATACTCGGGGAATTTGGAATTTGGGTTACCCAATTTACTATGGGGATTTGGTTACCCAGTTTACTCTAGAGAGGGGTTCCCTGATTTCATGTGGCATCCGAAACTATGCTAAAATACCAGTAATAAAAAGTAAAATATAAATTACTACTTACTTGTAGTATTTCTTCAAATTTTTTTAAACATTTTTTCATTGCAACACTTGTAGTCGCAATGACTGCAGTAGGTGAAATGACCAGGACACATGTGAGACAAGTTTTAGGGAAAGTTTGAGGTGATAGGAAACAAATTTTTTCTAAGTGCAAAATAAATGTTGCATTTCAGACAAAAAAATCTAAGTCCAAACTAAATGTTGCGTCTCAGAAAATATTCTAAGTCAAATGTTGCGTCTCAAGAAAAGTACTAAGTCCCGCTACCCCACTTCCTCTACTCCAACCCAATATGGCACTTATACCATTATATCAATACAAAAGAGTGAAATTTCTTGTAATTTATAGATAGCAGAGTGACAATATTTGATAATGATAGACAACATCTCGAAATTGACCAATGGAAAATATTGTTATCTATCAAAGTATTGGTAGTATAGTTTGTACAGTCATTGAAACTATCTACAATTCCCGCTCTATGAAAAACCCACACAAACCCAAAAATCGATGAGAACCCTAAAGGTATGGGTTTTTGAAGAAAAAGCGGTGGGTGTTAGAAGAAAATGCCGTGGGTTTTTCGTTTCCTCAAATGATCCAACTCTTCTACAACCTTCTTCGGTGAAACGGGAAACTAAAGGAAGGTAGGGAGGAGAGCACCATTCTTAATTCTACCTTTTAACTTACAGCGGCAAATTTTTTGTGTGTTGTAAAAACTCTTAGTTCTATACATGTATGTTGGTGTTTTGGATTAATAGAATGGTGTGAATTTGTGAAATCATTTAGCCGTCATTATATTATATCAAACAGTCGTAGTCGTACTGTATATAATTGTAATAATTTGCAATAATATTTTTCTCCAATTCTGAACCATCGTCAGTTTAATCATGTTCACTACATACCTTCAAGCAACCGTATTCATAATATTTCCAACTTGTAAGCTATCTGTGTGCTTTGCTTACTGAGAGACGGCTTACATAAATGCCTACTCTGAGCTGAGCAATGTATTTTGAAGAAAATTGAAGTCGGTCGCTCTGATTTCTAATAGTTGAGGAATACTTTTTTTAAATATTTCACATCTCTAACCATTGACCATCACAGTTTGTACGCTAAAAGATAGTAGTAGAGCCTACAGAGCCTACTTCAATTTTGTCCAAAGCTAATACATTCAAAATTGCTCAGAATAGCAATTTATGTAACTGTCTCTCACAGTTGACACAGTTGACAGTCACAGCTGACAGCACAGAGAAGGTTTACAAGTTGGAATCTATTATGTACGTATCCTTTCTTTAGTATCTGGTAGAATTTTTGTAGGAATTGTTGACTTTCATATTGCCCTCTAAATTCAGCAATATCAATATTATATAGCCGAATAGTCTTGACACTGCCAGTAACAACGTAAAATTCAGATGAGTCTTCTGGAGTTTACTGTTGGTTGTGCCTAGACTATTATATTTTCAGTGGCGGCGGACGATGATTTGAAGTCTGGGCTCATAATTGCCCATTTTTAGCTTAGAATTTTAATACCTACCTAACAAAAACAAATATACTAAACGAGATTGTATATTGTATGTTCTAATTCTAATACATTTAATGTTAGAAAAGTAATCATCAGCGAAATGTTGTTACTTTCTGTGGGCACAATGTCCCCATACCCCCACGGGTTCCAGCGCCTATGTTGAATTTAGAGGGACAATATATGATAGTGGATACTTGTGAGTAGATAATTAAAAACTGCAATCGTCGTTCCCTGGACACGAAGTTGGTAATTATGAAATCAAACAGATGTACTTTACGGTTCTCATTACTTTTTAGAAGTTGTCATAATTCCAGTAGTGATAGTGGGGGAGGACTGAATAATAAGTTTCCCCTGACAATGTCTCATTTTGCTATGCCAGACAAAAAAGTTGTGATGGATAAGTTCAAAATTAAAGTTTATAGTTACATGGACGGATATGAAGAGTTTATTGGGATTAAACAGGTTAAGGAAGCCCACACCAAAGTCATCCACGTATGTCTCCTTCCTAAGCAACATTCATTATTTTTATTTTTATTCTGCACCCATTACTTTAAGCACATACAACATATTCAATGTTTAACAACTTAATAAAATAAGAATATATAAATGTCAAAGTCAAGTATTGGCAAAATGATGCTTCTAACTTTTGTTTTAGTCTGAAATGGAGTTTATGAAGGCACAAGAACTACGTCGAACAGTGCAAAAAAGTCTGAATGATATTCAAAATAAACTACGGGATATTAGATCGGATTTAGACAGAACTTTTAGAGGAGAAGATCGCTATCTGGAATTAATTAAACAGGTATCGTCTATTCATCTTACTGATTGATAATGTAAATTGACAAATAAAAACATGGGGCTTGCGACATAGAATGATTTTTTTAATGTACTTTGATTATTTATGGACCACATTAAAAATATTTATATTTGACCGGGCACAGGAAATAGCATTAGTACGGGAAGAAAGAAATGTTCGAGAGAAGTTTGAAGGGTACGAGAAGAACGAAAGAGACTGCTTCAATGGACTTTCCAGCGCTTTACGACTTTCCCACGAAAAAGAAAAGGCTCAAAATGAAAAAACGAAATATTGGTCAGTGATTGGGTCTGTATTGGGAGCGGTTGTAGGAATCATTGGAACTACTATTAATTCAAAATATAAAATGCGTCAAATGAAGCAAGTCATGGCTGAAAGTTCGCTGGAATCAAACCACCTCATTCAAGCTCAACTTACTCAAGCAATTACACTTTTGAATGAAATGTTCAAGTCTCTTGATAGTAATTTCAATCATGAGGGTGCACATACAACTACAGCACCTTCGATGGATGCACAGCTCTCAAACATTTCTCTAGTCTCAAAGGATATCCACAAATTTCTCAGCAAGTCAGAAGTATTAATTCACTCCATAGAAACGTTGCAACAAAATTTGGAAACCTTACATGCCAGTGACACATCTGGGCCCCGTAATAGTCGGGCCTCATATACTGTAGATAGCAGTAACCAAATATCCAATAGGAACCGAAGTTCCACAGATCTATTTTCTACTCTAATGTTAACGGGTGTTGCTATTCTCTTTTGGTGTGTATTCCCTGCCGATGGATAGCTGTTTTATGAACACTCAGAATTTTCCTTTAAAACTTATTGTGGATCCTCGTTCTTCATTTGACTGATATTTTGATGAAGGCGAATTGATTTAATAAGAAGTCAAGAATTTCCAGACAAGTAAATAAAGTTGGCGTTGGCGAATTAATCTCAAAATGTTACACAAGGTGTGTGACATATTTGATAGTTACCAGCTACAATTAGAATTGACTCCCCGCCTTAAATGTGTATCCTCCACTACATTCAGAAATATAAATTTGGTGTTCACCGGTTTGAGTTTATTTTAAAAGAAAGTTCTGTGGTGCAAGGTCGAAAGGTAGAAATTCAGTGTGACTTTCGGGTTAGACCAATTTCAAAATCTTTAAAAACCTTTAAAATATTTTATACCATTGATAAGAGTGTATAAAACTATGTTTGAGAGATTAACATCAACATTTTTGAATATTGGGATTGTGGTCTATTGCTTATTTCTACTTTCATTTTGGTTGGATTTGTAGGCTTCGCAAGAAATTACGCCTACATTTTTTTCATATTAAAAAAGATACCTTCTTCACCCAAGGGCTAGAGATGGAAAATCACTACTACATTTAGATCATTTGTACTTGGATTTATTACCATTTCAGAGATTTTACAAACTTTCTGTCTGGAACCAATTGCTCTATTATGAAATCCATACTCAACTGACCTTTGAGATAAACCTTAACCTAAATAAACCTTTACTAATTTCTAAAAATTTATAAACGGAATTGAAATTCCGATCGAAGTACGGTTAATTTCACACGTATCTCCTATATGTTTCGTTTCTTCTGAATAGCAGACTAAGTTAAACGGTTAAATGGCAGAGTTACATCTGAATTAATATTTAAAATTATGCAGAATTTCCTAAAAAAATACTTTAAACATGATTGTACTAGTAAATTTTTGGCTCTTTCCGATGGTGGTCATAACTCGATATTGTTATTTTCAAGTGGTATGTTAGGTAGCTCGAGAATGAAATCCAAGCCCACAAATGTTAAATGAGATCCTCATTTTAGGTCAAGTATTAACTTGCAAGTAGAGAGCAACATTTGAAAACAAAGCTACTCACTAGTGGTGATTCATTTGTCAAATATTTTTTGCAATTAATGTATTAAATTATGTAAAACTGCGTTTCACCTACGTTTCACCTAGACCAGCAGTATTTGCGATTTGAATTTAGCGGGCTCTGGTTTATTTGACTCACTAACAGATTATTCACTTACCATTGTTACCACCCGCATAATTAATACTGTAATTTGCAGCAATTTCCACAATTAGAAAATCACAAAACCTCTGCGGCTTGATTGGGCTGGTCCAGTGAAGAGGAGTTCAACAAACCGATTTGTTGAACTTCGGTTACTTCGGATCTTCCATGTGCAGCCATTACATAATATCTTGCTTTTATGTTGTTTGTAATTATTTATAATATTTATATTTAGGCTTGGAATCAAAAACTCAGATAAATGAATTTTAAAATTTTGTAGAATATAATATTGTGGTAAAAAAAACTGCAATAGTTTGTTTTGTGTCATCATAAATAATATGATTACAATGAAGTGTCTGCATCATTGGAGTAGCCAGATGGGGGGGGGGAGGAGATGGTTATAATCCAGCTGACAGAAGTGGATGTCTTCAAGCGGTTATCGGGTATTTTCCACACGGGAATCAAAATGGCCGCCATCTAAGGATTTTCTGAGTAACAGTAATTATTAGTAGCGTCAGCTACTACTAGATATGATGCATCTGTCTGTATGTCTGGACGTCTGGACGTCTGGACGTCTGGACGTCTGTATGTCCGTGCACTTTTACCAGACAGGACTATACACGTATCTACGACACTATAATATATTAAAACTAGATGCCTATACAACTATGGGTAGTATCTAGTAGCACCAGGAGGGGGGGTCAAGAGGGCACATGCCCCCTCGGAACAATAGTCATAAAAATAATAAAATAGTATCTAGTAGCACCAGGAGGGGGGGTCAGCACCCCAATAACTGACGCTACTCAGTTACATCTGTTTTACCAGTTTATTATTATGTCTGCACGAATTATGCACCTATTATGCACTAATTCTTACTTATCAGCAGTTCAACTGTATTTACTGTGTAAATATGCTAATACAAGAGTGGCTTCCAATTAGTTCCAATAGACGTGGGATCTATATTAGAAGTGGGGGAAAATTTTAGTTCCAGCAATTTGAAGTACCCCTCTAACACAAGTGGGATACCAAATACAAAATTGATAGTTTTCACGCAATATAAATGATTTACTATGTTTCAAAGAAAAATTGACTAATAAATAAGTATAAGGAAAGGTAATTTAGGTCGAGATTGTATATAAAAGAGCAAATACATAAAATGAATACCTACATTTAATAAAAGTTGGGTCTCTAATAGAAGTGAGGGCAAAGTATATAGTTTCAGTCAATAGAAGTATTATAATATTGTACTATAATATACTTGTAATATATACTTGTATTATAATATTTAAGGTTAAAAATATTTGTATTAATAATTTTGCAATGTAGTCAAACGATGGTAGCCGGGCGAATCGGTCAAAGCAAAAACAGGCCAGAAGCAGGTGGTGAAATAGGTCGGAGAACCTAAAAGTTGGTCAAATGATATTTTATTTTTTATTTATTTCTGGAGAATTTATATATGCCCATTGATGTTTGCCTCGTTTCTTAAAGTCTGCTTAGTTTCTTTGCTTATTTGTCGTCCATTTCTTTCATTTACTTCTTGGAAAGATGCCGTTTTATTAGTCCGTAATTTTTACTGTTATTGCGTTGACCTTTTTCGACACTTGCATTTTACCGTTTTTGTCTTTGACCTCAAATGATTACAACTCTTGTCATTAGTTCATGCCAATAATTTAGCAATACATCTCGAAATGACTATTATTTATGATATCATATTCTGGTTTTTCATGTACGTAAGCGTGTTATATAATATATAAATTATACAATTATAATATAAGCACAGCAAACAAAAGGCTTCAAAAAAAGAAAAAAGTTAGATTAAAAATATATCAGCTAAATCTTTACATTTAAGGGTATCAAACATTTGATTGACTGATTGTGTGTTACTCTGTTAGATATACGATTTACCCTAATTGTTTGCCTTTTTTGCGTTTATATTACTGCAAAGTAATGTAATACCCATATTTTTTGAAGAAAGTCAAATAATTTGCTTCCAATTTTATGTAGATTGTCGAAAATATTGTTGAAAAATGGTGAGCCTAGGGGCGCCCCAAATCCCAAAGAAGATAATAATATGTATATTATACAGTGGGGCCCAAGAATTAGCTAAAATGACTTTTAGAATGCTCCTACTCCTCAAATGGGGAAGGGGTATATAAGATATGTATATGAAATAATGCTCTAACCGATTCTCTATCAGACAAAATATAAATTAATGTTGTAGCTGTGATGGTCGTTGAGATATTGCTGTTTAAAAAATGCAGGTGTAACTCAAAAGTTGAACCACACAAAAGTTGTATCGGTTTTGGCTTGCGTCTCATCTATCCAAAAGTTGGGGCTATTTTTCTCGATGAACGTTACATGAACATCCTACTGAAAATTTTGAAGGAAGAAATATCACCTAATTCAAAATAGTGACCTCCAGCTCATGAAGGACAATGTGCCTGCTATCGGGTAAAAGTGAGCTTGGCGAAACGAAAACTTGAAGAACGGATGATGGATTTGCGGTGATGTATCGACAGAATGACTATCTAGGATTAACCAGACTTAACCCTTTGCGACTTTTTTACTACCCTAATTTTTAATAGGGAGCTTTGTAGGCAAACGTGTTTATCCGCAAACCGAACGCCTCATAAAACTGAAGAGTCATCACGGAAGTTATTGCTATACCGCTCACACATTATAAGAAGGCATGCAGGTCAATAATTAGGTCCAGGGGTCAGGCTGCAAACTTTGTATGGAGAAAATAGTGGTTTCAAGTAGGATGGATTGTACATAAGAAGCGCAGATGGCACTTACGTGATGGTTAGTAGAGATGCTTTACGTGCATTTTGATTGGGTGCCGATTTTCTTTACCTCGTCAGTGATAGGTGGAAAGACTTTTTGTACACTCTCATTGACTGAGGCCTTAGTTCATTTCTAACCAACACTTAACTAAAGTCTGCGCTTCTTATGTTATAGTATTATATTGTTTGGGGGCACCCATGGTTTGTCGCCCAGGGCGGCCGCGGATATATCCGCCACTCAGAGTAAAAAGGCAACCCCGCAGATTTTTATTGTAAGGATCAAATCATTCCATAGACTTTAGACTCGCCAAAATGTCTCCACCAATAATATTTTTATTTTTTTCCTTGCAAGAACATTTCCAATTAATGATTGCACATTTGCAGCCAATATACACAAACATCCTTGTTGTGATGTATTTTCAAAATATTCGTACTAATAATTAATACTTAAATAAAATCAGAACTTTTGATATTCTTCCAAACCCATTTCCTTATTCAGGTGGCCACCACTCATAAGACGAACCAACATCAAGAATCACACATCCAATAAGCTGTCAGAGCTACTATTAAATGCAAAATGCTGCCGCGACTCTACGATTGATTATTATAAGATTGTCTTTTGCAGCCCCTGAAAAATAGCTTTGTCATCTTATTTGTTTTAGTTAGTTCAAGTCAATATTTGTATACGAAAATGAGTGCGAGATAGATTAGGAAATAAGCTATGAAGGAACACACTGGTCGTAACAAAACTAGGTTACTTAGTTGACAAAAACACTTGACAGGGAGAAGTTGTTGGTCGAATTGTTTATGTTTGCCTTGGAAGCAACAAATGTCATTGCCACGATTGGCTAGTGTGGCGTGGTCATTAAGTTAATAATGTTAAAAGTTAATAAAATTATTATAATATTAATATGGCAGTTTAATGAATGAATAGTAACACACTGAAACAACTTCACTAAATTAAATTACATTCCAAATTCCTACTTTTGACTACTTACTACAATAGCAAATATTCAACGTTCTAGTAATAACAATAAAGAAGTAGTATAAAAATAACGGTTCGATTTAAATAGCATTGAATGGCAGGTTTGCTTGGGAATGAAATGAATAACCCTTGACTTAAAATTAATTAATAACAACAATGAATGGTGAATAATGAATACTAATTAATAATCATCGTAATAATTATTCCAATGTGTTTGGGACCTCATTGTCCATAAATGCATAATACACCATGCGCATTATGTTCAACATTCAAAACTAATTTTTTCTTTGACTATGCCCATGTGGCTGGCTATCTGTACTTTTCTCACTGCACACTGTAGCTGTACTTATATTTAGCGTGGACACTGGACACATGGCGCTGCTTCATTTCAGCCTAGCGGCGTTGTTGCTATAATATAAAAAGTAAATGAACTTAGTGGGCTATGGCTCTCATCAATTAAGATGAAATAACTTAACCTTAACTTTCCTTCTCTCGTTAAAGCACTTCGCGAACCATGTCAGCTGCAGTCTGGTTTCCTCTTTCCCCACCCCGCCCTACCCCGACCACCCGTCACCTCCCTTATTCACAACTCTACTTCCTACAGTTACACCTTCTACATACACAACTCACAACACTTGTACAAATAACGAACTACTCTACACTGTCTACACAACGCGCTTATAACTAACACTCATTTACTAACACTTCACTTATTTAACACTAAGTCGTTAATTCTACCAGTACACGGTACGAAGAGACGGATCTCAAGTACTGGGAGGAATATCGTACAGATTCCGTCTATTTTTCGATTGGAAACGAAGGAGCGACTGTTGAAGGAGAGACAAAAAGAAACAGGGGAAAGTATGTGTTGTAAGAAAGGTGTAAATTATACAGGAGTGGAAATGGAAGTGGACTGAGCGTCCTTCAGCGAGTGGACGCTGACACTGAGTGTTCTGAAATTAGCGGCTGACGGAGGTTGCTCGTTATTGAGACCATCTGAGGAGGAATCGGCTAAAGCGCCGTTGAGACTCTCTGTTTCTTCTGACGTCACGCTGTGTGTCCGTTCTTTGGGCCTTTTGGCGGGTGTTCTGACGCCAAGACTGCTGTAGCCGCTGCTGCTGGAACTGCTGGGGCAGCCACTTCGAGTCTCGGCTACTTCCAGCGTCTCTCTATGAGGTAACTGGACAACGACGTGGGAAGGGGGCACCGGCATGGCCACTCGTCTTGGCATTGACAGGAACTCTCGCCCAGGGGCATGGGCCAAACTGATCACATCACAAATATCACTTTTCAAGTCTAAACGCGCCTGAGAAAGTCTCGAGGCAGACGCTCGAGTTCCAAATGTCGAAAAACTCTCCATTTCCTTTTTCCTTCTTTGCGGATGCCTCATCAATGCTTCTGCTTCCAAACAAATCACTCCAGCTTTAATTTCATTTTCATTTCATAACGAATAATACTAATTTGAAAATAATGAATATACCTTCTTCCGGATCGGGGATTCCCATGGGGTCAGCGTCCGGAGGCAGGTCGTCTCCAGTGCCACTGTCCTTCCCAGAGGATGACTGTGAGCCAGAATCTCCACACTGAACTTTAGCCAACTGGTATGGAACGAGAGGTGGAATGGTTGCTGAATAGCTTGGCAGATTGTCCTCGAGATCTTCATACTTTGGAAGAGAGTGACGGTGGCCCACTCCAGCTTCTGCAGGGTGATTAGACTTTTTCCGCTTTCGTGTTCGGTAAATCACAACCACCCAAGCCGCCGAAGTCGCCACAACACAAAACACAGCAATTATTATGAAAATGATCGTCATGGCAGACGTGTCCATGTTCAATGTCTTAGCACTCGCATCTGCAATTCAACAAACACTCACATTCATAATTGGTTAATGGAAACAGACTTAACAGACTTCGCGTCTTCGCAGATAAACAACATTAGATCTACAGTGAGGGCCACCTAACCCATCTCATAGGCAGTATAATACACAATAGTCACACACTAACTCTAAGTACGTGCAAAACCACATTAACCAGCTTTCACCTACAAAACCGAATGTAGCGCAGAAAAAATCAAGTTTCCGATTTGTTTATTTGCAAAGAATTGTGCTGCCCTGGATTTAGTGGTTGTTGTTGTGCACGTTATTCAAAGCTAGTGTGTTATAAATAAAGCCTGATGTGGGCATATGGTTTATAGAAAAGAAGGGCAAAGCGAAGGACTGACTTGGAACGACGCTCAATGACGAAAAGCCTCTGGCTGTGCCCACTGCATTGCTCAGTATGCATTCGTAGCGCCCAGCATTGTCTTGTTGAACATCTTTGATGTACAGCAAACTTCCATTATTTGTAAAGTGGTAGCGATTTTCTTTGCTGTCACTAATCAGAATTCCATCTTTATTCCATGAGATCTGAGGTTTGGGAGACCCGCTTGCTTTGCATTCCAAAATGGCGTTACTCCCTTCAACAGCAGTTTCGTCCTCCATCGGCTCACTGAAACTCGGCGTTTCTGAATTTGCAAAAAAAAATATTCGCAACCATTTCTTGACTAGAACTTTGGACTTGTTTCATTTGGATGAAAAAACTCACCGTAGACAGTGACAGTAGCGTAGGCCTTGACTTCCCCCGCCGCATTTCGTGCAGAACAGCAGTAGACTCCCATATCCGTCAACTTCACTTCCATGATGAAAAATGAGTCATCGTTGGGCATCACGTGGAAACGACGGTCCAATGCTGCTGGAAAGTCCTCACCGCCGTCCTTTTGAAACGCGATTTCCGGAATAGGGAAACCTTTTGCAGCACACTCCAACTTCGCCCCACTTCCCAAACGAACTGTCACATTCGAAGGCTTCTTCACGAATGATGGAAAAACTAGAAATACGGTTTGTAAATAAATGAGCCGACACGGATAATTCAAACAAAAGACATAGCAAGAGTGTTTTGACATTTCAATGCAGCTGCACTTGCAGAAATGAAGGGAGGTAGAATAATCATGTTAGTGTTGTTGTTGTTTGTATTGTAATTGAGGTTTGCAAGTGGGGAGGTTTGAGGCGACTATTAAATATTGGTGTGAGTGAACTCAAATAAAGAAGAGCTTACTGTGCACGGTGACATTGGCCTTGACGGAGTAAGCGATACCTAATTCGTTCTGTGCGACACACTGATATCTCCCAGCGTCCGCCCAACTCACATTCACCAAGTGCAGCGTAGAATTTATTTGGAATGAGCCATCATCGAGCCGACGCTCCAAATTTCGTACTTGGGATTCCTGCAAAATCATCAAGTAGCAAACACTTACTAAACATTGTGCCCTCCGTAACTCCAACACCAACCAAAAATAACTAGTTTCGCACAGCAGTTATACGTTACAATAATAATTACAAGGCTTATTCACACTTCACACATTCATAAGGTGCTTGTAAAATAAATGGAAACAGCAAAGCCGATGTATTTACAATGCAGCAATCCTAAGTCCCTAACTTATAGACCAGTTTTCGTAATTTGAATACTTATGCAATGGAATTGTTATATAACGCTGTAGAATGTGAATACATTCTATGTATTTCCAAACAAGTGACTTACCAAATGAGTTGGTAAATCCTGATGATCCTTCTGCCACAGAACAGTAGGTGGTGGGCTGGAGTAGGACTCTACGTGGCAACCCAACGACCCATTTCCCTCCATTAAAAATATCTGTGTTTTAGGTTCCAGGAGGAATACTGGTCTCGGAGAATTTTCTGCAAGTATACAACAAAAATGAAAATGTTGTCATTTAGTGACTGAAAGTTAAAATATGAGTGAGTGAAGGACATGTGGGGATTCGGGGAAGAAGGTTTATTATGAATTTTTTTACCGGAGCAGGTGAGATTGTGGAGAGGAACTTCGAGGAGATTCTTTCCGGCGAACTCTGGTGGATAAGCGCAGGTGGGAGCGGTGCGAGAAGCATGAGCCATGCTGGGTATTTTCTTTGGTGGTCGACCGGAAGTCGTAGATCCGTCTCTTTCGCGGTGACGAGACCTTCCTGACTTCTCTCTGATGGCGGTGGGATTGGCCACAATGGAAGTGAATTTGGATTGAAGCCAAGAACTCTCGCAGTCGCAGACGAGGGAGTGAACATTCGTCAAGACTAAATTTATGGAGAGCAAAGGTGCGTCTTGGAACGGTTTTTGTGACAGCCAAGTTAAAGGGTTCGAGCTCAGATTCAGTGTCTTCAGACTAGAAAGTCCTGCCAGAGCTTGAGGGTGAAGACTTTTGATTCGGTTCGAAGCCAAATTCAGAGTGTGGCAATCGGACAAACCTTTGAAGGGAGAGGCCATATCCTCCAACGCCCAAGACAATTCGTTGTTGCTCAAATCTCTGCAAATATTCAAAGCCCCATATTTTATTTTTTCTACTCATACCAACAGTATCGTCCGTTCCGTGCCTCCAAAACAGACAAGACGAAAGCAACCTACTTCTCGCACAAGGACAACACTCCGACAATTTATTGTTTCAAATCCACTCTCATTCATCATAAAGGTTATCACCACATTTTTTAGTCATTGATTGATAGATTGGATTTTATTTTCTATTTCTGTAGGAAACATCACATTAGTTGTACAAATATTTTTATAGGCTTGAGGGACTCAAAACAATTAGATCCAACTACCTATAAATAGTGTTATGCAAAACTGATATCAATTTTGAGATAGCAAAGATGTTTAATGATAACAAATTCCTATTTCAAGCTTATCAAATAAATATTTTGTAAAACTAATCAAAATGTCCAAAATTACTCTTAAGTTGTTTGTCAAGAGTGTATTTTAAATTTAAATTTCGAATTAGGGATGGAATTGTAAAAACTTTGAATCTTTTCCTTTTGCAGAACGGAACTATGAGGGGTGGTTGCTCTTTCCTAAGATTGTGGTGATGTAGACGGACTACATTTAGGGGTAAAATGGTAAATATAAATGGAAACGGTTGTTTGGTTGTTTCCCATGATAGAGACACCAAATGATATCAGGTTTGCTTCCATCCTTCACCAATGGTCACTAGATTGCATAATTTTAGCTCTGTGGTATAGATTTTTGAGCAGACATAAGTGTTTGAAATTATATCTAAACATTTCTTTTGAATCGTTTCTAACTCTTAGGAGTTTCTGTTAGTCAGAGAAGTACTCCAAACTGGCGAGGAGCAGTAGTCGATTGGGGATCTTATAAAGTGATAACTTTTCTCTGTAGTTATTGTGCTTAGTGCCAGAGAACACTTTGAAACAAATATTTACTAAATCTTCACACAAATAAAGTACAGTTAAACCGCAATTAATTTCCTTGAGGAATTACTATTTCTCATATACTGCCATCGTTTAAATGACCAAACAAAAATCTGAATTTAGAAATTGGACAGGAATGGATAAATTGAGAATAATTGTAGTGGATAACTTACAACGTCTCCAACTTTTCAAGGGCAACAAAAGAATCCTCGTCAACAGCAACAATTTGATTAAAGCTCAAATCCAAGTTTTTAAGCTTAGAGAGACCCACCAGAGTTTTCCGAGAGATGCCCGAGAGTTTGTTGGAACTCAGCTCACTGAAAAATACAAATATTATTATAAGCAATTTGCTAAGTACAACTTGGTCTATTGGTCGCTCATTATTCCGTAATGTTAATCGTATTAAATGTATAATCAATTAATTAAGTTAAATCATATTATTATTCCTATTACTATTCTGTTAATATTATTATTCAGTGTGATAAGTTAGAATTTAAATAAATTAAATTTTCGAAATTATAATAGTAGAATGAGTCCTGACTCCAGGAGACCGCTTACATTGAAATCCATTATGTTTCTCAATGTCCTCATATATTATATTATCAATTATCACTTTGATTGTTGAAGATTATAGTAACATTTTATTAGATCATTTCCATTTCCAGTTCGATTAATCAATAAGTTTAGCAGATAAACTTGTTGTCTGTCTAAAAATTGAATTTAGACATATTATAGAAATGTATCTCAAGTTGCTACAATGCTACACAAAAAGCTTTGCTAGTACTTGCCGGTAGGTTATAATACTACTAAAATGAAGTCGATAAAAGTTTCCAAAATTGACGATTCTTATATACAAGAGCCAAATTAACTGAATGTATCCTACCATCTAATTGTTCCATGTAAGTTATAAACACAGAACGGTAATGTATGTGAAATCATATTTTAAAGATTCAATGGTGCAGTCCCAAGTCTTAGGATCTATACGTTTCATACCAAGAGGAGACAAAATTATTCAATCTTTTTTGCATATTTTGACATATTTTATTCAAAATGTCATAAAACATAATATGTTGCTTATATTCTAGGCTTTCTAGGTTATTCTTTTTCAGATTACCCTGGATATTTAAAGTTTTTATGAAAATAATGTGTTAAAATTCAAAAACGTTTCACAACGCTTGATATTTCTGAATCTTTTCGGCTCTAAAACATCTTAAATCTTATCTCCGTAATACAATGGGCATCGAAATCAGCACAAGGGATAAGGTCTATCTGTAAATCATAATTTATATACTTTATATTGAGGCGTGTTGCGACGGTTCACGGAACAAAATGAAAGGTACTGTCAGTACTGTGGTGACTAATATCTGGCTTGCTCTTTTTTGGCTAGCATTAGTAGCATGCCTGCACTGAATCCCACCATTAAATTACTTTTACAAGACATTGCGGTCGGAAAACATGCCGACCAGCAAATGTGATTAGACTAATAACATGTAATGGTGTATGCACTGCAATTAAAATACAATCAACTCTTCCGACATAACGAACCACCACCACCATGTAAGTAACTCATTTAGTTAACTCATTTTATGAGCATTTTATGATTAAGTCATTAGTACAAGCATTCGTGTCCCATACCAAAATGTTATACATTTGTGTGAATATTAGACACGGGAACAGTTTTGCAATAGGGAAAGGCGAATACAGTGTCGACTTGCAAGCTATCAAAACGTAAATAGAAGCATTAGAAATAATAACGTTATAATACCGTCATGTGAAAGTTAAAATATGACATAATATGACATAATATGAAATATTGAGAAATAAATGGAAGTCAAATGAAGAGAATTCAGCCAGCTATAAATATTAGTGGCCTACAAAGTTCAAGCAACACCTGAAACTAACAATTAGGAAGAAAAACAAAAGAACTGCATTAAACACACCATTGGACCTGGAATTTTTGTTTTTGGTGCCCTGGGGCACCAATTTTGACTCTAAAATCTGGTTTCTCAGCCCCGGATCCAAAAAACAAAAAATATTGGGGTTTTGTGGGGTTTCGCGGGATTTTGAACCAGGTTCCCTCCGGATAACCACATTATTTTTTTAGTAAAAGTAGTGTGTAAAACTTTTGTCTAATTCGTTTGAAAAGATCGAAAAACTGGATTGAATAAACCAAATTATCACTATAGCCACAAAATATCAGATTAAGTTGACACTTACAATGTTTACATTACATTACAACCAGTTTGTCTATTAGCATTACAATAACTTTTGCGGGCCACCCTGCGGGTGCCGCGTAAAAATAAAATTTATATGTCAATTTTGGTGCCCCTGGTGTGCAGATGGTGTGCTCTCAGGGGCACCATTGGTGGTATCGTTGGTGCCCCGCGGGGCTGACAGACCCGGAACCATGCATTTTTTCCAGGTACACTTACCTCTTCCCCTCATTTCGCAAACAATTCAATGTCATGTGCTATGTGAGCATGCGCACGCAAAGTAACGAATGTGTCAAAAAATCAGGGTTGGGTAAATTACATGTATTTTTGAGTTAAATGTAATTAAAGCAATGTAATTAAAGAATTATTGATTATAGCAATGTAATTAAAGAATTATAGCAATGTAATTAAAGAATTATAGCAATCTAATTAAAGAATTATAGCAATCTAATTAAAGAATTATAGCAATGTAATTAAAGAATTATAGCAATGGCTGTGCTCAAACCTGCCAAACGTAATGCTCTTAATACATACAAATTAAAGTGTTTATGTAACTACAAGAATGGGC
>JAQFYB010004092.1:0-17261 GCA_034694085.1 Pogonognathellus longicornis | reverse complement strand
TGTAGATGGGAAGGCATAATACATGGGACAGGTATGGACCGAAATGCCCCACTGCTAAAGTGTTAAGTACCCCTTAATGTAAAAGTAATTAATCCTGTACTCGCAATTTTTGAGTAATTTTTTAAATGTATAAAAATTAGATATATTGAAAAAAGACTTGGATTTGCAATAAAAATTGAGAATGAAATGAAAATTGTAATACTTTCCAAATGATGGATTCTATGAGAAATGTTGAAGTAAGCAGTAAGACTCCAGAACATCCATATCGCTCAATTCCACTGAGGAAAGAGCAATCAATGTACGGTATGATATAGGGACGATGATGATGTCTGCCTGTCACATTCGTAACAACATTCTTGGTGAATCCAATGCTTTTCTCGAAATTATAAGTTAGTACGATGTCCAACACTGCAATCAACTGGACATACACAAAACATTATTAAACCTTATACTATGATGTGTTGGTCATTTATAGTAATTCATGCATGTTTTAAAGCAAAATGCCAATTTGGCCGCGATTCAAGTTAAAATAACCAAAACCTATTCCATGCCTACTTCAAACTAAATAGTTCAAACTGTAATTAATAAGTATCTAATTATAATAGTATTTAAAAATACATCATGTTAATTACGACCTGTTAGAACCCATTTCGTTGTTCGTATTGAATCAATATTTCTAAATTCAATGAATACTATCCATACTGATAATTTATCGATCGTTTATTTCGATGGCAAACCAGCATTATATATTATGGCATTATCTTGGAAATTGAGGCAACATAAATTAAATACTAATAGTATGCACTTATTGAGAAATTGATTAGTTCTCAGAACTTACAATACTATATATTCCAACCAATTTAGCTCCACGAGTAAGATTGATACAACAACAGGGATTGAAACTGGAGATTCGACTTCGACGGATTTGAACATCTTTTGGATGAATGCCTTCGTTTTCTTTTTGTAGTAGTATCATTTTTCAATGATAATCAAATCATTCATATAATAACTCTCAATAAATTCTACGCAAAACTATTGAAGCCAACTGTGGTAGTGGTATACTCTACGGACCGCAAAGTAGAACTGAGTGAGTTTTTGTTGAGCAAAAAATGTGAACAAGCTATTTTGTTTATTACTGTGTCCATGTGACAAACCTTGAATAAAAGATCAGTTTTAGCAATAAATATATAGTCCTAGCAACATTCGTTTTTTAACTTTATGCTGAAATCAATTAAAAAATAGTACCTTCTCAAATCATTTTTCATTTACCTACAAATGACTATAATCCTTGATTAGAGCATCTTAAAGTAAGTTGTAAGTCATAGTCAAAATAATAAGTAAGGAAAAATATAACCAAAGTCATTACCGCGTATCTAGTATTACATTACGGGAGGGCAAACTCCCAATATGAGGAACAAATTATGTGCTTTTAACAAAATTAAGAAGTAACGGCTTTATGTGTTATAGTAATACATAATTTTCTATATGCACAAATGTATTTATTACAGTGTTAATTATTACAGGTGCATATACTTTAGTCTCAGTCTTTATGACTCCGGTGTTTATTAGTGTAGGAAGTTGTATTTCATATTTATTGGAAAGATGTTGAGATTCTATTTTTTGAGACGAAAGTTTTAATGAATGAATTCAGAGTTGTGGAGCTCGGACTCTATTGTTCATTCTGTTGCATGAATGAATTCATTATTAAAGTAATTTTTGTGGACTGCTGTTACGTCTTTGAGAATTACGGGAGACAAGAAGTGTGCAGTTTAATATAGTTTATAGGTACAGTTGCATTTTTTAAATAAAAATTGCATGGTTGGGTTGCAAAGAAGGTAAAATACACTGACATGAATGAACTGAGTATTGTATCAAGTATCAGCTACTACGTACACCTACGTACATGGACAGAGTTGGCTATAGAAAAAGTTGTTGGAATTGTGCGTTGTCTGATAGTGGCATTAGGGAATAATGGACAAGTGAATATAATTGGTCATAAAGCTGTAAAAAGCCATAAAATTTGGTAGGTAGTATCATTATGGGATCATTGAGATGCGGTAAAATAAAGTTGGGTGATGGAAGTGGAAGTGAGCGAATATTCTCAGAGACTCTGTTTCATCTCGTTAAAACGGTAAACGCACACACATTTTTATTAATCTCTTTAAAGTAGATGGACTTTGAGTCCTAATTGGAAACGAAACTGAATGCACACGTGTAGTCGTTAGCTATGTACTACTATTATCAATGTTGTTATGAATGAAGATATTTTATAATGATATTCATTTTCGATTCATGCCAATATAATACAAGCTAATGTAAGTTGAAAGTTGAAGTGCCTACTGATGTAACTCGAATTAAATGCAAGTTGTTCTATTCAATTCAAAATGGATATTCCCCAAGTCCAACGCTATAACGTTCCTGTACTCAATTCTGAGAAGAAGATTATAAAGGATTTATACATAGAGAATACTAATATGTGTGTAGAAGTATGGAATACAGTCACCCAAAGCTAAAGTAATATGACAACAATCTCCTTTTAGGGTTTCATTTATTATTGGTTTACTGTTCAGTGACTAACTGTTGTTTTTCTGGACGAGCTATTGGAACGTGCATAATATGGACTGTGTGAACAGGTACCTATGCACCACGCACACAAACACAACGTACAAAACATTGAATAGAAACAGAAGACCAAAGCCAAAGAGTTGTGTTGTACCTGACTGACCAATAATGCGATACAGTACCGTAAGCTACTAATATTATAAGGAGCTCAATGAGTTTTACAACAAGGCAAGGGAAACAATGCAATGCACTGCACATTATATGCACAAACTTCTACTACACACAAAGCAACATTTATGATGACTAAGTTTAAGTAAGCTTGGCTTAATAAGTGTATACCTAAGTAGTATGGAGAGGATTGTACATACAAGTGCTGTAGTACACATAGTACACATAGAATGCTGGTGGTTGTACTTGTGAGTGAGTGATGAAGGTAAAGTGGTAAAGCAACAGGTGTGGGTTAAGATTTAAAGACGCTGAAATACGAGGCAAAGCGCAGCAAAGTAAGAAGTAAGGCATACACACTGAAAACTGAACACACTCCCCTTTCCTCGTTTCTGCAGCTTTAGCTTTATCCAAGCTTTACTTTACCTGCACGAAAGAAGTATGAGGTATAAATGCATTGAATGAATAGCAAAGGAAGATTTTTGTTAACTTATTACTTATAAGAATACGATAAGACGTTGTTCGTTCTGATATTATTTGCACTGCTGTGTGTGGACTGTGGAGTGTGTGTGTATAATGTAATATGGGTTTAGGTGGAAGTACAGGGGTAAGTATGGATTGAGAGACCACACGTTCTAATATGGTGTAGTGTTACTACTATTTCTCAAAGTGGATTGAACTTTTCATACACAAACAGACACAGACAGACAGACGTGAGTCTCAGTCTCCTTCTCAGAGTCAAACAATCGTCAGACGACCGCATTCAGCTTTTCTGTCAGCTGAACAACATCTTACAACAATAGAAGCACGTTTTTTCGTATATTACCGTACGAACAGCGAATGCCTTCAAGAACCGATACATGAAAATCTATCTTGACGAATCGAATCTGTTTTAATGATTCCCCAACCAAATCTCAACTCAAGATCAATATTGTTGTGAAAAAGTGCTCAAGAAAAAGTGACGTTGTTTTATGTTCATTCATTCATACACAATCTAAAGCAATATTATACTCATATATATACATCCATTTATTTAGTTCCGGGTTCCTTCCTATACTCAATCATAAAGTGCCTGTAGTATAGTACACCGATTTATTCTCAACAGTTCCCATAATACACAAAGTGCACAGGAATATGGAATCAGAAAGTTGGAAATCCTCTCATAGAGAATATTTTCCACCTGGACAAGCAACATGAAAAAGGAACGGAATAAGTTTTCCATGCAAAATCACCCAGTTTAAATCCAGCAGTTTGAATTAACAATAATCAAAGGATACTCGCACATTCAGCAGTTCTAACATTTGTATGAGTTGTTTTTCAAAAATAATTTAAGGGAACAAGATTTTGTTGAGTGTGGAATTGCCTTTGGAGAGATGGACTTTGAGAGAGAGAGGAAGTGAGTCATTAAACAGAAAGCAAAGCATTAAAGTGAAACAACAAAATAATGTTTATAACTTAAACCTCATAATATTATCGCATTACAACACGCTGCATTACAGTATCCTTCCGAGCAATACTTCCACTTGAGGCCTAATACACACGGACACACTCAAAACCACAAGCAGATCATCTTAATCACACAGTGGTGTACTGCAAATTGAATTGTTTTCCCTTATATACAAATTGGAGTCAGATCCGTTCTTCGCCAATGAACTGTACGAAAATAAATCGCTACATGCAAATAAAATACCGATAGCACTAATACAGGTGTGTATCCCGAAGAATGCCAATTTGATTGTGATTCATGAAATGCTAATTTTTTAATTGTCCGCATCATTGAATCAGAATAGTCACAGCTCTTACACAATCAACTAACAGTAAATGCGTTAACTTGGTTCTAATTTTGGTGCAACTCACACTCACATTTAAGACCATAGTTTTCTAAAACTGTCAATGAGTTCAATAATTGATTTTGAATAATTAGTTGTGTTTGTGGAACAATAGGAACTAAAATAATTTACACAGTGATTTTTTGATTTGCTCGTTGTGTGGCACAACTTCATTAGTTGGAAAAACAATCGGGAGATCCAAGACGAGACACTGCGCGATAAACATCTCATAAACAGAGAAAGAAGGAGAGACAAAGGGAGTTGCCTTGTTTTATTTGTGTACGACTTGCTGAGACTTTGTTTGTGTTGTGTGCATCTGTAATGTGATGCCAGTGTCAGAGAAAGAAGTTGCTCTCGTCGTTACTTTAATTGTATTGTCATCATTGTCAAATTGAAACTGGGTTTTATTGTGCAGCATATTTATTTACACACACTATTCAAAGTGCTCTGCATGTGTGCTGCATCTCATATATCACTCTGTGTGTGTGCTTCAAAAAACTAGAATTTCTGAATCCAAGCTGTTTTTTCAGATCTACAAGAGTCTTTTGCATTATTTTGTTCATTTCTTTCCTTGTCCTTTTTCGTCTCGTACTTACTTAGGCATGCAAAAGAGTACTACGAATTCCACTGTACTTTATCAAGCCTGTGCCTACTACTTTAGAATAATTACACACGTTTTAGTAGCAGCACAATAATTATTTCGTTTTATGTACGTCTTTCTTATGATTTGATGATTCTGGGTACTCATAGTTGGTTGTAGTATTATAATATAGCAGATCTGCTGCTGCTGCTCATGATTTATCGTGAGTATTGTTTTTGTGAAGTTAGCGTACTGTGAGTGTATTGACAGGAGTGTTGAAATCGTAAATGCAAAGTTGAGGCTACACATACACATACAATACATAAATACATAGAAAGAAGAGAGAAGAATCATTGAGAAAGAGAATGAAGCTGTTGATGTGATTTGTTGTGATTGCGATTGTGATGTGAGAAAATTATCAAAAGACGAGAACAGAGCTGTTTTCAACTCGACCTTATTTATTTACCAAAACCACCGCACATTTGCGTCCTTCGAGTAGTTTTCTACATTCTTCCATTGTCTAAAATGGGGCAAGTGCAAATGAGAACAGGGATTTTGGTCGGTGGGACTAAAGCAAAATTCCTTTCTGTCACAAAACTGTGTTCCGTCTTTTGGTTCTTGTGTTTTCATTGGAGTTGCTGCGCAGACAATATCGGTGAGTATTTAAATAAAAATATCAGAGTGTTCCTTAATTGACAATTTCCTCCATTAGGCTACCTCAAAAATTAAATCGTGCAATTAAGAGTGACGCTTTATGCGGTTAATGGCACACGCATTATGTATGTGTCAAAATACACAAAAATGCTTAAGATTAATAGTTATGATGGCATGCTCTATATAAACATCACATTTTTATATCTCGCACACGTTTGACATTGTAATCGTCGGGCTAATGGTAGCAGCTAACTTTTTCTCCTTTGTCAACAACCCTGCTGAATAAACACTTTGCACAGATTTCACTTTGCAAACAATCACATTAATAATGGAGTACATGTGTAGTCGTCCCGTTGATGATGAGAACTTTCATGCAACAATACAAATTATTTTTATTTCTAAGCTTTCTTTTGCTTTTATGCTCCTGTTTATAAATGCACTATGCGTCTCAACTCTTGTAACAGTAGTACGTGCTGCAGCAGGGTGTCTTAAAAAAATTCTAAATGTAGCATTGCCTTCGTTTCATCACACATTGTATCCCTTTAGGATACACGTAGAATATTATAGGCCATACCCATTTGTAAGGTGGCAATTAAAAGAAATCCTATTTAACAAAATATTGTTATCTAAATTGTTACTCACAAACAATTACAAGTGTGTAATGCAGCTATGAAACAATGTGAATTATATATTAGTTGTAGTTTATTTTAACAGTGTAATGTATACTATACATATGTACCTACTTTTCTATAAAGTATTGTAATGGTATAATACCCTTGTACCATACTCTGTCCGCACTGTAGAAATGCAGCAGCTACAACTACTAAAGATAGATCTTGTTATAAAAAAGAAACACCCTTATAAGTTATAAAACACTTGCCTTGGAACAATTAATAATTACCTATTGAATACTACAAGGTATTTACATCAGGGCAAATGCATACTTTATTGTAAAAAATAAACAAACGCAGTGTTTGTTGCGTCTATAACATTTAAAGATAAAGTGAGCTGAAAAATACAGTGAAGACATCACTTAGGAGTGTTAGAAGTTGGAAGTTGTGTGAGTATTGTAGGACAGAGTGTACACACACTCAAGACACAAGACCAGCTCACTCCATTCAAACAAGTCGATAAAGCAACGCGTTTGTTTTACTAATTTGCTAATGACTAATTTCCGACACACTATACGGCTATGTTACGTAGTAGTAGTGGTACAAACTGCAAACACATTCATAGATTTATAGGAATTAGCAGTTTAGCTTTATATCAGCACACAATGGCTTCAACAAATGAATAGCACAATTCTACTAAATGCTACCAGGTTACTACAAGCTATAAAATAATGCAAGTCTCACAATAATTGTGCGTGTAATACACACAATCACATAATAACAATAACAACAATTATAATTATTGATGCATATATGGACGTGAGACATGGATACTCAATTTGCTAACAAGTTCGAAAGAATGCAACATGCAACACTTAGAGATCCAAGTTTGAAAAACTTAAAACTCATCTTGCAAACTGTACGAAGAATATTATGAGGATCATGTCATGTTAAAATGTTGTGCCTCCTTCTCTTCCGTAATTATTCCGTGTTGTTCTTCGACTACGTGGGGCAATGCATGTGTTTTTGTATACGAATATTCGTCCAAGCGTAAAGACTCTGTATCTTTCCTTGTGATCTATCCTCGAACTGAACTCAACCCTAAAGAAGCAACTACACAGATATTTGCGAGCTGCTCAAAAATGAATATTACACAGACATACATAGAGCTGTAATATGTGGAGTGCATTTGGAATACAAATACAGTGGAAAGGTGTCAAGACAAGACTCTGGCACATCAATTAACTTTATTAATACTTACTTTTAGTTTGCTACTTCAACGAACGAGTTGGGCAACTCACTCAACTCAACTGTTCATTATACGGAGCATCCAGTGCGTTGTTCCCTCCGCATTTACATCCAACTTATAAACTTTTAAACTTTTCTTGATGTTGTTTTGTTGTTCCTCTTCAATTTACTCTTTAGTTCTTTAATAAAGCAGTTTTAGTTTTACTTATGATGCGAATATGCAATTACTTATACTATACTACATTATTATTTCTGGTACTGGGAGCAGGTAGGTATACTGCCAAAGACCTGTGAGCCAAGCCAACTAAATTAAACTTTAAATGTATATTCTGTTCACGTGGAATTTATACAACCTAAAAGCTTCGGGTGCTTTACTCTACACTACATGTAACTTTACCTTTATAGATATACGCAATAATATTCCCGAGTTAAATCCAAAGAGAGCTTTACAAGTCGTTGCCAGTTATAAATGTATAAAATGCTTATAGTTACTGTTTGTATTGGGTTGAAGTTGATCCTTTAAGTGAATCTTGAGGAGAATACACACAAGCACCGTGTGTTTACATTCTTTTGTGATTCTCTGTGTATATCTCAACTGTTTATCAACTACGTAATAATAAATCCATGCGCTCAGCCAGCCCCAACGTTGGGTGAACTCAACTGTATGAACTGAATACATAATGTGAGTCTGCTGCTGCTGTATTTGTAGTATACGTATGGTATTATTATTATAAGTACGAGAATGTACTGTGTAATGGTAAAAATATATCTGCGGGGAACCCAATAGGAATTTGTCTAACAAAACTAATACATTTATCTCTCCGAATCTTTCCCTCACAATTCCTACCACTACTACCTGCCATTTATTCAAGTCAAGTATATTGCTAAAGTATGCATCAAACACAGCACAACTCAACACAACGCTTTCTGCAACAATCGAATCGTTCCATGCTCTGCATTCCATTACAACATTATACGTCAATTCAACTAACTAACTACTGCATTTTGCACTATCCTATCAACCAGGAATGCTGAATCAAGCCAAACAACAAAAACTAGAAATAATTTATTTTGCTAACTATATATTTGCAAGAGCAGATTTATAACCCAGTGTGCACACAATTCCCAAAGACCGTTTATTTATTAACTTCCTACACAGACGCATTTTCTATTTTACATCATACGCGATTTTGCAAACAACCAGTTACTCACTTTCAAACTGACGATTACCTTTTAAATTGCGATATCTCTAATGCTTTGCAGGCTTAAAAGTCACGATGCTAAAATCATTACCCACCCGTCATCTCAGTTCAATAATAACAGGGTGTAGTAAAAAACTCATGGATTGTACAGTTTTTTTATTAATCTGCACTTAACGTTTTGAAATGTGTACAAAAATAAGTAACGTCTTTAGTAATATCCGGGATATTGAATGTTTGCACATAATCGGGTATTTCCTTTTACACTCAGCATGTTATTACTGCACAGCATGCTGTTTTACTCCACCTGTTTATGTGTGAAATATTTATCCTGTAACATAAATAACGTTTTATGTATGTTTGTATTTGCTTGTAATAAATAGCAGGAATGCAAATAGCAAAAAGCACAAATACTGGACCGGTAATTGTGTGCTAATTGGAAAGAATGCTTAGGCATGTGAGTTTTTACATACATCACACATAATTATCATAAGAATAAATTCCTCTCGCAAATCCAGCTACCATCACCACTAACAAAAAGACAAACACATCAATATTGAGCCTCTGTTATGCACACTGTGTAGTAAATACATTGATACTACTACGACTACAAAATGCTTAAACTTCAAGGTTACTTAATTGAAACACATCTCATGATGCCAGGATGATGTTCTCATGAATTTGCTATTATACTCCGGAGACAATAGGAGAACGTGTGTAAATAAACATTGGGGAAGTAAACACAATACAAGAATATTATGGCACATAGTAATACCAAGTGCATTTCTATTACCTACTACACGCTAAATAAATGCCTACACATCAAGAGAAGAATTTCTTGTTCTTGTGTGTGTCTCATACTTTTGTGCCCACATCCACACATCACAAACACAACACAAACACAACCCAGAGGTATAATGTGCTGCTCATACTTGTCAATAGTTTAGTTGGCAGACAAGACATTCTATTAGGAAATGAAGAGATTGTGTGCACTGTGCCTTGATGAATGCGTGCAAGAAGCATACACATATAAAACATACACACACAGATTATATTCTATGTATATGCTATACACAAGGCATATTGCATTATGTATAGGAATGGCAAATACGAGGCAGAGCCACATACAGGGAAGTGAGTGTGGTGTTTGTAAGACACGGAGAGATACATAGAGAGGCACAGCCTTTGAGTGAAGATCAACAACAGGCCCTGCAACATGAGATGAAGAGCGGTCATTGCCTTTACATTACATTTTAGATTGCAATTGCCTTCTTTAGTGTGTAGTTTGGATTGTTGCTAATAAGTAGTTAGGTATCATACTCCTTGTACCCACACACACTCATTCCAACCCAGACACATCCATGACTCTCCATGTAATAATATTCAAGTCATCATAATGTGCATTCCATACATCTCGGGTGCTACATTGCATTCCCTGGTACTGTTCATATCACACTATACCTCTTCTTCTATTGTACTACTCTCCACACACAGTTCCCTCCAACAACGTATTAATTCCAAGTGTATGTGTATGAGTATGTGGGATTACAATGTTGTTGTAATGTGTAGGTACCTTATATAGCTACTTGGTTAGTTAGTGTTATCGCTTGAGACTTTTAGCTGAAGGTACTTGGAAAAATGTTGGTATTATTTGATGCAAATGATATTATTCATGGAGCTGTAATGTAAAAGGCGTAATTGAAGTAAAGGTTTTTAATTTGAAGATTGCAACCAAACCAAACCACTGAAAAGGAGTAAAAGAGATGATTGTGCATTTGCTTACATTACGTAATAATAAACTTCTTTTACCTTTGCCTTCATCTTATTAAGAAGTCTCAACATCTCGTGGTTTCTTTCACTTACACTTCACAGGCAATGCGTTGGGTAGTTCTGGCTCTGCTTCTTTCTGCTACTGACCGATTATTGCATCGGAGTATAATTGTAGATAGGAATTCGTGTATGTAAATGGTAGTGCAGGTATGTTCTATGTTCTTGCTGCGGGTAGATTTTTATAATAGGTGTAATATTGTAATGTAAGCTAAGCGATAGTCTGCCATGATATGATGATCATTTATTTGTGCTGCTGAGTCGACTGTGAGCCTTATTAGGAACACAAAACACGGGATAATGCTTTTGTGTGTGAGTTAAGTACAGCCAAGAGAGATAATGGTAGAACCATGAGAGCGTTTTCGCCACAACAGACTCCTACTCCAACAACTACACCAACAAACCGACAACCTTAAACATTTTTTCCTAACTAATCTTTTGTTGCATAATTTTTCTTGCTAGAAAAAATTGTTTTCCTTGTTTTGTTGATTACTGAGAGAGCAATATGATTTTTTGCAGAAAATCTCATGCTTGTTAGTTTGTTATGTGTGTAGGTAGTAGAAATACTACTAGAAGAAGGGGCACAGGGGAGCAAAAAGAAGACGGAGGAATTGTAGAGAAAGAGATGGTTTAGTCAGCCACAAAAGCAGGAAGATAATATTTTTTAATTTTTCAAGAGCTATCTGTATAATGTACATGTAAAACCAGCAGGATTGTTGTCGTCGGTGTTCAGTGCAGATGAGTGCAAGTAGTAGTAAGTATTAGTAATAGAAAATAGATAAATCAGTATGCAGAGAAGAGGGAATATAACGCTACCCTGTTCACCTGTGTTTCGTTTGTAGCTGGTTTAGTGGCTTTTGGCATTAAATATAATGAAGAAGCACACCAGTTGATGTAGTAGCATTTTAAACATCAACGTAACCAGACAAACGGGTAATTTATGCCAAAAATTTCCGTGTAGTTAGTTGCAGATAGTTCAGCCGTTCAGCCTCCTCACTTGATTTTATACCAAACTCCTCATTGCAGTCTCCTCCGACAGGCTCACTTGAAAAGACGACGAAAAACGACTTTACACGAAAAACAAAATTCAAGTCATGTTTTTTAAAACGCAAACATGTGTAGGTATACAAGAAATACAGGATAATGCATAGGACCAAACCGGAGGATCTGCATTTTCAATTACTGTGCATTATTTTTACTGCCCTGAACAATCTTAAGTACAGCATTGAATGTAGTTGTACTTTACACTTGGAGACATAAATTTAATCATTAAGAAATTAGAAATTCATTAGAATACAAGGACAAAAAGATTGCTGTGTTTGCACACAAGTTTAAATTCCACGAAGTGGACGGGCACGGACGGCTATAAAAATATTACCGTGCCTGGTTTTGGGGAGCTGATAAGTTGAGGAGAGTCGGGCTATAATACCCACGAGGGACACGATGTGCAAGTTGAATAGGATTATAATGAAGGCGTGTGAAAGATGGAGTTTGGATGATTTGCGTAGAGATTATTTGTATTATGATAGCTCATTCAGTGCATTATCATTATGGTGTTGCTCTTCTGGTCTGAATGAAACGTGAGAAGTTCGAGTATGGCTCTGAGAACAGATAGTGCAAGTTAATCTTTTTATATAAGAATAACTTTATTTTATTGTTATTATTATTTCATATTTGGAAATGCAAATAAACGAACATGTCTACCAGCTACTCATTGGTCTTTCCTTACGTCATACATACACACAAGGAGAAAAAGATGATAGTGCACACATAGCTTTTAAGTCAAAGCTCTCCCTGAAAAAAGTTGGATCGCATGAACGTTTTATGCTTTGCAGTGCATGCGAAAGTAAATACTTCGTGCAATACTACGTGTCAAGCGTAAAGATCACAAACGCAGAAGAATAACCCAAAAAGTCATCAATGATTATAAATCCCTCGTCCCGTCATCCCTTTCTTGCATTATTACTTGCAACTCTATGCAAAGCAGCACCACGAACAACAAGACTCACAGGTGTAGCGTAAACGTAAAGTCGTGGTTACTGTGAGAAATGTATTCATTCAGCGGTTAAAGGCACATTGGGGAAAATCTTATGGTCGTGATCAGTTTTCCTCAATTTTCGTCTACACAGTCTTTTTGCTAGTGTCACTGTCATCAACACATTTGCCAACAGAAAAACTTTTATTATGAACTGTCTTCACATAAAAACGGATGTTTTTTTACATTTTTTGTTGTTTTCCATTAAATTCATCATATCATTCTTCATGAATGCATAGACATACGTATAATATATTACACATCTTAAAACAATTCAACTTTCAGGTGCTAATGCAATAAGTAAAATGCATTGTATTATACAATTTGTATATGCCAGACATGTATGAAGTAGGTAATGTATGGAAGTCGATGTCAAGTAACTCCAGTAGAAAATATATTTTATGATGGCAATACGAATAGGTATCTGCAGTTTTAATGAGGTGTAGTTTAATTTATCAATGTGAGTACTTGAGGAACGAACGGTGCATTAGTGCTTGAATTGTTCATTCTGTGAATGAATAGCACATTTATTACAAAACTTTTCGCAAGAACTCAAAAGTGTTGTAAACGTTTTTGCACTAAGTTTTGATAATAATATTTTCCCTGGGCACAAATAAAGTTAGCGTGAGAATCCTGCGAAACAGACGGACGGAACTGCAGGGAAGTGCAATGAATTTGCAAATCTATTATCTAACACTTCCTCTCTCTGTCTCTCTCCCGACTTCTTGTGTGCATTTCACAGAAAAAGCAAACACAGAAAGCTAGCATTATAGAGTTGTTTGTGTATTGTATACAAGTACACTGCTTATCAGGAATTAGTAATCTTCATATACTTTAGCTTCACCACTCTGGATTTAATGAGTTTTATGTCTTGTTTGCATACAAAATCATGGATGTATTCCACATACAGGAAGTTGTAACAGCAAACTGCATATACTTCTTTAATAATAAAATGAACCAACATAACAATAAGTTTTAAGTCTATAATTTCCTAAACACCCGTCGCACTGTCTGATTAACCTTTTACATGTAACACACCAATGCAGGTTTTTTCAACCCTGCAATAATCCTTTAAAAGCTTTTAGTTAGATTCGGTCCAAGTTCTTATGTATACTTTTCTTTACAGAGGAGATACAAGATACAACCACCACAAACTCGGCATCACCATTATGTTCTCTGAACATGAAAGTATTCGTTTTTATAGCAATAATAAAATATATATACTACTTGCGCAATTTTAGGCGTATAAAATTATGTGCTGTGTTTTATGGAATCTTAATTGTTACTAAATTCTTGGAACTCAGTACCTATGGAATATGGAAAGAAGCAGAAATATTATTTAAATATTGTTACGCAATTCACATTATTAGAAGGTAATAATTATTCTGATTACCCTGATTTAAACATTCGAGGATCGTGGATTGTATTGTAGTAATTATACCAAATCTGAACTAACAATAAGTAGTTGATTATTTTGTAAAGCATTAATTAATGAAGATCTTAAGAGCTATGCATTAGTAACTCTACTAGTAATTGGAACTCTATAATACTACGAAGACTACAATCGAGTCTATTCATAATTATCTTCCTAATCGCACTACTAAGTGTTACTGCGTGTTTCAGAAATGAGCAAGGAACATAAAATTACGCATTTAGTATGTTGAATGTTGTTACGGGTGTATCGCTTTATTGAAAATGAATGATGGTGTCTGCAAAAATGTTTCATCGGGATTTCCTATATACACATGTACTCATCGCATGTAGTAATCAGTAATGCAGTGCAGTATTTTATAATAAATGGTTTTTAGATATTCTACTTGATAGCTGTAATATACTTTTGAGAATCCACTTCTGAATGTGTAGCATAAAGTGAAGATGAACATGAACTAGCATTATGAACAATGAACATACAATACAAACTAATTAACAGCCAAATGCGTTGAACCAAATTGATTTTTGAAAAACAGTGCATCATATTTGCTGAGCCACTATGTAGCATTGTTATACATAGGAGTATATAAATAAATACGTTACACACTAAACACACAATACCATCAATTTTATAACGAATTGGTTCATCATTATCGTAAAATAACTGAAGCCAATCGAAATGTTTCGCACAACAGCTGTGTACAAAAATGTGTAACCTAAAAGAAAAAGATTCGTGTTAAGAGTTTTATGTTTAGAGAGTGCAGAGCACTTATACTTGTGTGTACTTGTTTTGACGTATTCTAGTACATGTGTACACTCAATACAAAGCATGTAGCATGAAATTCACACTTGATGATAGGAATTGAATTTCGTTTTTGAAAAGATTTTCAGGGCAACTGTGGAAATGAAGAGAACAGTAATTTCGGTAGTTGATCTCCTTCAGTGCCTTATCATTTCTGCGTATCAACGCAAGTAGTTTGTTCAACGTGTTTAATGTTGACTGAAAGAGTGTATATGGCTGAATTTCATAAATAAAATCTTTAACAGGCAATTCATGTCATGTATTTTTCCTAACTTTCTTCTGCTCACAGTAAAACTGTTTCCTTCAATTTGCTTCAATCGCATTCGCACTGCATAGAGAATTGTGAATTGAGGATTGGAACTAACCTTTGCGTACTTATTATTACTGCAAGGCATGAAAAGGCACGGTGTGCACTTGCTCTCCTCCACATGTACCTTTTTTACACTTCGTTTCACGTTTAGTTTCAATTTCAGCATTAATGTACTGTAAGTCCGGTATCATTTCTGAAAAGGAGTTATGGATGCTTGTCTTGAGTGTGTCTTGCAAAAGCATACATACATACATGCTCTTTCTGCAGTCAACACCAACATTCAACGTTTTGCAACATTACAAGCTACATTACGTACACAGTGCACAAAAGACACACATTTCAACGATTTCTACTACAACGCATAAAAATTGCAATGTCCTTTCATAGCCAACTTATGTTAAGTTGCACCCCAAATCTCTCAACTACCTTAAAAATAATTCTTACTATGTTACCTTCACTTAAGTCATTGTTGAAAAATACCAATGCCTTTAGTACAGTATAGCTATAGTTTTATTTGCATTGGTTGTTCACTGAGTGTTGTGTTTGCCAAAAGGGTTCACACATTTTCTGTAAACTTACTTCACCAATGTTGAAAACAAGGGGCAGGGCTTCATAATAATGAAGTTTAATATACCTAAGAACATATTGATACAAGAATTCTCTACATCAAAATAATTGCTTGCTTATTTGTTCTTTGTAATAAAACTACACGTAAATACTCTTACAAAAACATTACACTAAGAAAAGTTGTAGACTGTATAGGTGTGTAAGGATGTGTAGTCTATGTAGGTACTGTTAGTGCATAGTAGGTGCACATCGCTATACATATAAAAACTTACTTGATTTGTTCTCTAGCTTTATCGCGAGCACGTTCCAATTTACTGTGCAATGGTAGGAACAAAAATACTTATCTTCCCCAGAGTTTCCTCGAAAATTGAAAAAAACAGAAATCCATGAGCGTGAAAGTGGAGATAAAAAGTTATATGCTAATTTAATGCAAGAGAGCATTGGACAAAGCAGATTGATTGCTTTTTGCTAAGTATTTATATACAAAATTACATAGCTCCTATACCATCCCTGGGCAGAGTCTACTCAAAAAGTAGGAGTGCATTAGAGCTGTAGGTACTTTACTAAAATTAACATTTTGCTCTATACAAAAATAATTACTTGCTATTACTAATACAATACAATACACAACAATTGGTACATCATAATATGTACATAGATATTAGATGAATGTACATAGTATTAGGCAAATATGGAAGGATGAGCTTGAACGAAATATTGCTTTATTTAGTGCACTTGCTTTGATTAATTTCTACTTTCGATACATCATGTCATACCTATGCCATATTTCTTACAATTTAATTCAGCACACTATAAAATTTCAATGCACATAACTATACTCTACGAACAAAAGTAAGGTATAAACACGTCTGTCTGTAAACCAATGAAACATTGTAGGTAGTAATAATACAGGAACAGGACCCATCCAATATAAGTAATACTGAAGGTGGAAGGTATGGACGGTATGTAGTTGTAATGGTAGTATAAAAAGAATGACTAATATTGAGGGCATGGATAGTCTGCTATAGAATGTGTGTAGGTGACTTTTATGTAGAATTTGAGTCTTTGTTTGGCTGAAAGGGGAGTCATTAGGAAAAGAATGACCTGAAACGGTCAACTGTGCCTAAAATACCACATGAGACTAAATTATAACCAGTTTGAATGTGTTGTATAGCTATTAGTCTTGTGCACTGTGCACTTGCTGTGTGTAAGAAACGTTATATTCTTTGATACATCCTTAGGAAGTTGCTTAAGTCTGATATGTGGGTGTTTATATTCTGTCCTTGGTTCTGTACATTGTACAGATTTCATTTCAGCATTACACCCACATCACACTTGGATCTTGTATTGTTGTGCTTTTAGCATGCATACTGTATTTCGAACGCGTGTATAACATTACGTGTGTAGGACTCCTGTGATAAGGATTCTCCTGACTGGCAAA
>JAQFYB010004091.1:0-17264 GCA_034694085.1 Pogonognathellus longicornis | reverse complement strand
TAAAACATTGTCGCTGATCAATAGCAATTATCTTTAATAGTTTTCGAGATATAGAGCCATGAACAAAAATTGACGTCCAACACAGGTGTTTTAGGCTTCCCAGCTTTTGAGCTGCCTCAAAACCGTAATAAAGCAAGTGGGCTATTGAGTTAGCTTTAGCTTCCACTCACGTTTGATATAATGATGGCCAAGGGCATAGACAGGTCTCATATTTGCAGTTACTAGAACTAGACCAAAACCTAAGTCAAAATCTAGTCGATGGGGAAAATCCAAGCATGAGGAAAATATTTCATAATCGCGAGGTACGAGAAAAAATTGATCAAGTTTGGCCTCAAATCAATGTAAAATGCATCAAATTTGCGCATTTCTCGAATTATTTTGCAAAATTTTGTATTTTTATGGCAATAATAACCGTTTTTTAGATTTTGGGATGCACCTCATTTTTTCTAATGTATAGTTCAAATATTTGGAGCGAGCTTCAACCCTAAAGCCACCTCTAAATGCGCCATTGCTGGTAGTGGCTTAAAATAATAGGTTGCACTATTTATTATTCATATGAAATGTTTACTACAGCTTCTTACTAAAATACCGATAAGGTATTATAACATATTATTATGTGAAATTGCAGGTTTCTTAAAATGATTGACTTAATTTCAAAGAGAATCATTTTTGTCTTTTGTTTCATGAATAAATCAAAACCAATTACTGAATTTCTGTTTGCTGTTGTTGGTGCGAATAAAAAATATTTCTCTCAACTTTTGAGGTTCGCATGAAATGAGCGACTTTTCATATTAATGTTGGTGTGTCTGCCTAGGTATTTACCAATTACCATTTGGCATTACTCGCATTACTGAGTTCACACTATAATATTACTGGAACAGGCACAACCATAAATTACTTAATTACCGGACTGATGTACCTATGCTGAAAAGTTTATTTTATTTTTTATTCGGATACATATCAAGATTAAGATGGCATAAAATTAGAAAGAGGCAACAAAAGTGGTGCATGTTAGTACAATATCATTATCAGTTTCAGCTGTAGAAAATGATAGTTTTTGATTGTTTGTAAGTAGTGGATATAGGATTCAAAGCATGGATTTTTTGGCGAATTTTTTGTGTAATACCTGATCATATGATTATGATAACAAAATAATATTTTATTCTACAAGTTTGACATTTTTAAGCAAATATAATAACATGAAAATGACTGAGTGTACAAAATGTGCCTAAGTGTCTCTTCTTTAATTACCTATTAGAATGGGGCTTTAGAGTATAAATAAATAAGTATGTAACCCATATGTACGGCCCCATTGTATACCAGACAAGAACAAGGAACGCAAAGAAAATTTAGGGAGTTACTTCTATATACTAGGTAGATATGTGTTATTGAGTCCAAAATAAATTTATAATATTGCTATAAACTAGGTATATTATTTTTATATCCCCATAGCTTTGACCAACAAAATATAATTTGATACAAAAAAAAATTATTGAAAATTTTTACTTTAATAAAAATGAAAGCTGAAACTATCAAGGTATTGAAACTGATTGTAAACTGGTGCAGTTTTATTGGCTGCATTCCTTACTCTTGGGATGAAACTAAAAACCGAATTCGTGTAAATACAAATACTTCATCCAGGTTGAAATGGTATTTTAGCATCATTTACACACAAGTATACAACTTATTCTTATGGAGCAGAATTATCGCCGGATACCTTTGGGACCGTGGATTCACCAAGAGAAATATCTCTAAATACACACTATGTTTAATTGCAGGCTGTGCACTTTTACTAATAATCGTGGCCCAGTGCATAATCTTATACAAGATGAAAGCTTTTCTAATATTAATTAACTCTGTAATTTCCTTCAGCACTCAATTTCGAAGTAATGAAAAAAATTATTACAATTATAATATACCGTTTTTATAATAATAAGAGAAAAATGTCAACTCACTAATTTGTATGCAAAATTATTACTTCCATTATTTTAATGAAATTTGAAATATATTTTTTATAGATGAATACTGGAACAAAGAATGTTTGAAAGAGAGATCGTTTTCTGAAATGTTTGGTATAGCGTCTTTGAGCATGATGATGTTTTACCCTTTGGTAGGAATGTTGATGTGTTACATCCTTTCTTCCTCAAATTACCTGTTCTTCAGCTCCTTAATTCCTTCCAACCACAATTTTCAATTTGCTACAATACCATATCCTCATTTGCTTACCTCTATCTAACTGTATATTTCTTACGGATTTATATTGTTTGTTTGTAATCTGATGTTTACCGTTTTGGATCATATCTCCATGATAATTAATGAAATAAGGTAAATATGATTTAATATGAATATCAAAATGGTTTATTATTTTCGGCAACACTCAGTATTAAAAATACACCATTTTTAGCTGATTTATTCGGTGTTATTCTAGTTAAGGTGTTTATAATTTCATTTTAAGAACTACTTTTAGAATAAACATAATTGAAACAAATTGAATTCTCAATTTTTAGATTCAACAGAAAGAACTACAAAACTTTGGATTCCTGCCGTTCTCATGAAAATGTTCACCTTCATTTCAATGCTTTGTACTTGCTGTACGATTTAATGAATGAATGTTTTTGTACCATGATTTTGTGTGTTCATTTTATTATGAAGCGTATAACTTTCTCGTGCAACTTATATTTCTTAATAGTTTTATATCATCATGTGAATATACACAATATAATAATCATTGCTTCATTTGTTTGTACAATTATGTTCGGTGATGTACTCGGTCGTCATACTTTTTCCATTACCTATCATGAAAGCAAAAGGGCAATACGTTCATGGAAAATACATCATGAAAAAATAAGTTATCAGAATCTTTTGCATAAAACAATATTTAGAAAAAGGATTGGTTTTTATCGAACGTTCAAAATTTATTTTAGAAACTATTACTACGCTACAAAAAGTGGCGTTATCAAGCATATGTGTTCCGTCAGTAAGGGGACACTTAATATTCTTCTGGCGCTAAAGTAACTATAAGCGCAAATCTCATCACCGTTAACAGTTGATATATAAAAGAACAAAAACAGTATTCAACATTTTTGAAAATAGTCAAAGTAAAACCTTTAGTAAAACCTTTTTGTAATAATTTATGGGTGCTATTTAATGGTTAAATAGAAAAAATTAAACATTACATAGAAAAATTTAAACATTACATAGAAAATGATGATTTCCTACATACTGAATGCTTAAATAGAATGTTGAAAAAATACATAGGCAAAGGATGAATGTTTCCTTAGGTAGGTAGTAAGTTGAAGAAACTGAGAAACAGTGCATGTTTTGAGATGATAATTTTTACGTGTATGTAAATACAGTTAATTATATATTCAATATTATGGTGGATCCTTTCCCCTATTACATAGGGCCTTACGCTTGACTAAAACTGATGGCAAAGGGGCGTCAATCTCATATACAATTATTAAGAATGTACATTTGCCTCAATTCATTTAATTACCCATTAAAAGTTAAAACACATTAATAGTTAGTTTAGTGCAATATTCGGACACTTCGGACTCCAAAAAGAATCAAGTCCAACCAGTGGAGTATTTAGGGGGGCTTAGGGGGCTGAAGCCCCTTCCAAATATTTGGATTTTACACTAGATAAATTCAGGTTTTTCCGAAAAACTCAAAAAAGAGGTTATTTTTGCCATAAAAATGTTAAAATCTCCAAACATTTTGCGCCACGCGCAATTTTATTGCAAATTTAATTGATTTTGACATAAATTTACGCAAATTTGAGCTAAAATTTGCGAAATTTTTTTGCTCTGCGCGCGAAAATTTGACGTATACAACGGTATACAACGGTTTGCACAAGCCCCCTCCAAATGTGTGACCTGGATACGATATTGAATTACTTATTATTACAACTGACATGTATACAATTTTAAGCATTTATGTAACATTTCAACTTTTGCATTATTTCTATATTGAAGAAATAAATCAATCTATTTAACTATTCATTTAACAGTTATTGAAGGATTAATATTTAAGATTTACATTCTTTTATTTAAGCATTAATATTAAGTCATAATTTATAGCATGCAAAATACGTTCTGAGTTGTTTGTTATGAAATAAACCTCTTAACTTGTTTAATTGTCGTTTTGACTTGTTTCTGCATGAGATTATATTATGTACATTAATTACCAATTTATATTTTAGATTTTGACATAGTCATTGTAATTCGGTAAATTAAGTTAAGATTAAAGTCCCAAATTTATTAAGTATCGGATACTTCTATATCTCTATATATAATTAGTTTCATTTTCGTCTGTTCGTCGCCTGATGTTCGTGGTCTGAAATTTTAAGTACCTATATTGTAACTCAAGAACGGATAAACCAAACTCACTCAAACTTTGCATTTATTATCTAGGAATTACAACAATAATTTATTGCTCAGCAGTACTGAAGAATGTATTGAGTTGGTAGCTTATCAATATTTTATAATCGCTTATATTTCATAATTTCGAGTTGCGAGAAAAAATTGTGCAAGCTTGGCCTAAAATTAGCTTAAAATGCATCAAATTGCGCATTTCTCGAAACATTTTGCAATCTTTTTGGCAAAAATAACCGTTTATTTGGATAATGGGATACACCTCGTTTATTCTAATGTACATTCCAAATATTTGGAGGAACCTTCGGCCCTAAAGCCACCTCTACAGGTGCCATTGCTAGTGGTGGGGCGAAATAGTAGGCTGCAGAATTTATTATTCATGGAATGTTACTACAGCTTCTTACTAATAGACCGATAAAGTATACACTAACATATATTATTATGGTTTCTTAAAATGAATGACTTAATTTCAAAGAGAACTACTTTTGTCTTTAGTTTCATAAATAAATCAATACCAATTAATAGTTTAGAGTTTAGAAACCAACCAGTTATATTGTTTTTACCTGTTGGCTGTTGTTAGTGGGAAAAAAAATTCTCTGAACTTTTGGGATTCGCACGAAATGAGTGACTTTTCATATTAATGTTGGTGTGTCTACCTAGGTATTTACCAATTGCCATTTGCAATTACTGAGTTCACACAATACTAGAACAGACACAACCATAAATTACTTAATTACCGGACTGATGTATACTGAAAAATTTATTTTATTTTTTATTCGGTTATATATCGAGATTAAGATGGCATAAAATTAGAAAGAGGCAACAAAAGTGGTGGGTATTACTTTATCTACACTTAGTATAATATATCATTATCAGTTTCAACTATAGAAAATAATGGTTTTTGAATGTTTGCAAGAGTGGATATAAAGATTCAAAGCATGGATTTGTTTTGGCGAATTTTTGGTGTAATACCTGATCATATGATACCAAAGTAATATTATATACCTAATACAAGTTTGACATTTTCAGCAAATATAATTACATCAAAATGACTGAATTTATAAACTGTATCCAATGTCTCTTTTTTCATTACCAATTGGATTGGGGCTTTAGAGTGTAAATAAACAGGTCTGTAACACATATGTACGGCCCCATTGTGCACCTTGCAGTAACAAAGGAACGCAAAGAAAATTTAGGGAGTTACTTCTTTATACTAGGTAGGTGTTTGTTATTGAGTCTGAAATTAAATGTATAATAATGTTATAACTAAAGTACTTTATTTATATTATTATCATTTGTATATCCCCATTGCATAGACCAAGAAAATATAATTTGATAAATAATTTTTGAAGAAAAATTAACCAATAATACAAGAATAGAATGAGAACTGAAGCTATCAAGGTATTGAAACTGATTGTAAACTGGTGCAGTTTTATTGGTTGCATTCCTTACTCTTGGGATGAATCTAAAAACCGAATTTGTGTAAATATAACTATTTTATCCAGGGTGAAATGGTATTTCAGCATCACTTATACACACGTATACAACTTATTCATATGGAGCAGAATTATAACCGGATACCTTTGGGACTGTGAATTCACCAAGAGAAATATCTCTAAATACACACTATGTTTAATTGTAGGATGTGCACTTTTGCTAGTAATTGTGACCCAATGCATAATCTTACTTAAGATGAAAGCTTTCTTAATATTAATTAACTCTGTAATTTCCTACAGCATTCAATTTCGAGGTAATGAATCAATTATTACAATCATAATAATAATAGAGAAAAAAATCAACTCACTAATTTCTATGCAAAATTGTTACTGCCATTAATTTAATGATATGTTTGAAATATTTTTCATAGATGAATATTGGAACAAAGAATATTTGAAACAAAGATCGTTTTCTGAAACGCTTGGTAAAGTGTCTTTAAGCATGATGATGTTTTACCCTTTGGTAGGAATGTTGATGTGTGACATCATTCCTTCATCTCATTACCTGTTTTTCAGCTCATTAATTCCTTCCAACAACAATTTGCGATTTGCAATAATACCATCCTCCCTTGCTTTCCTGTTTCTACTTTATATTTCTTACGGAGTCTCACTTTTTCTTTGCAATCTGGGTTTCACCGTATTTGATCATATCTACATGATAATTAAGGAAATAAGGTAAATATTATTTACTATGAATCATAATCATATGGTTTCTTATTTTCGTTAAAGCACTATATTAATTTTCACAATTTTTATGTTAAACTATTACTCAATCAATTTAGCCTATACCGAAGCAAAATTATTAAAAAATACAATATTTTTTAATAACTTAATCGATGTTTTACTAGTTAGTTAAGGTATTTAATTGAATTTTAACAACTAATTTTACAATGAACATAATGAAACAAATTGAATTTTCAATTTTTAGATTCAGCAGAAAAAATTACAAAACTTTGGATTCCTGTCGTTCTCATGACAATGTTCACCTTCATTTCAATGCTTCCTACTTGCTGTACGATTTAGTCAATGAATGTTTTTCTACCATGATTTTGTGTGTTCATTTTATTCTGAAGCGCATAACTTTCTCGTGCAACTATTTCTTAATAGTTTTATATCATCATGTGAATGTACACATTATACTAATAATTGGTTCGTTTGTTTGTTCAATTATGTTCACTGATGTACTCAGTCGTTATATTTATTCACTTACCTATCATGAAAGCAAAAGAGCAATACGTTCATGGAAAATACATCCTGAAAATAAAAATTATCGCAATCTTATACATACAACAATATTTAGAAAAAGGATTGGTTCTTATAGAACGTTCAGAATGTATTTTGGAAACTATTACTACGCTACAAAAAAGGCGTTATCAAACATATGTGTTCCGTCAGTAAGGGGACACTTAATGTTCTTCTGGCACTAAAGCGACAATAACCACAAATTGTCAAAAAACTTAATATTTTTTTAAAAGAATCATAGCAAAGCCATTTTTGTAATCATTTATAGAATGTAAAATATGTTCTGAGTTGTTCATAATAAAATAAACTTCTTTTGAATTGTTTACGCATGATAATCAAAAGAGTTTATTTTGCTAGAAAAGTGCAAAAATATCTGAAAATTTTTTGTACTAAGAGCAAATTTGTTAGCTACATTATTTTTTGTCCAAAATGTGGTTTTCGCATAGGGGTCCCCAATCTATAGTACGTCAGTGTAATCAGTTAACTATTCGTCACCTAGGTCTAATAAAAGGTTCGAACAGGGTGTTTAAATAGCCTACGCTTGTACCACGTTGCGTATTTCTGTCCAGCACACATAGACCTTCTATGCTTAGTGCACATGAATATGAAAGAAATAATATTACGTTGTATGGTATCTACAGAAGGAGATACTCACAATCAGCACAAAATAGGTCCTACAATCGAAAATTTAAAAAAATCAAAAAATTCGAAATGTTATAAAACATTAGCATAACTCGCAACAAAACTGATGTGAGAGTAAATTTAAGTTCTGCATTCGAAAAAATATTTCAAAACCCTTGAAAACTTGAAGCTGCTAATGAGATACAAATTCGCATTTACAGAATATTCTCTCCGTGTTTTATGTCTGTTTGTACCATTTTTAACAAATATCTTTCCAATGAGGAGAACAACTTCACGTAACCGTGTAAATAAAGGTGGATATGGTCACTAGACGGCCCTTTTTTCTCTGACTGTTTGTCCTGTTTCTATGAATCTTCCAATTATTTGCATGCCAACACTTTCCGAAAGTAATAATAAAAGAGGTTTGAAATTTCATGAATGTTTTAAAAATACTTCAATGATTGGGTTTTGCAAATAATTACTGGATTCAATTCCCAGGTTTCGTGAATAGAAATTGAGAATTATATGATTAGGAAGGGTCAAAATTGTGTTACACTAATAATTTGTTAAAATAACTAAAATATTAATTGAATTAATATTTACCTTTTGGAAGAGGTTTTGTTTCATGTGAAATTGACGACTGTTTTCATGGTACTCCAATTTAAATGGAATGAAGAATATATAATATGACAAATTTATATAAGAACTGAAGATCCATGGGAAATTAAAATATTTATGAGTGGGTTCAATTGAAACGATTTTATTGACTGACATTTTAAAGCGCTTTAATGAATTTTCGTCTATTAAATTATTTTTACATTAATACACCATAATTTGACATGCACAAATTTTCTTACAGAGCTATGTACTTGGGGAACTTTTGGAGGGACCTGGGGAACTTTCGGGGTTACCTGGGGAACTTTTGGGGCGACTTGGGGAACTTTTGTGGTGATTTGGGATACATTTGGGGTGACTTGGAACAAAGGACCTGGTAACGTAGCGTTATAAATCACTTATATTCGGACCTGGCAGAGGCCCAATAAGCGTGGTCATAGCATTTAAATAAACATTTCTCATTTTATTTGTGTTCATTTGTTACATAATTATTTCTCTGTTCTGTTTTGAGACAGTAGAGTACAAGGTGCAAAATGAAGGAAATCGCTTTCAATTTATTCATGAATTAGCACCCGTCCATTATCTTAGCGTCGCTAGCATTTTATGTCTTGAAAGTGTTTATTGACCTGAAATAGCACTGATGTATGGATGATACATAGTAATAATTCGTGAATAAAACGACAACAATTTCACCTGATTTTACACCCTTTTAAGAAAATCACGTGTATTGTATAAAATTGTCGGTCAATTGAAATAATTTGTTTGTGAGCAGAACTGGAGAATATATTGAGTTGTTAATTTCTCAATATTTTATAATCGCTTATACTTCATATCGCTTATATTTCATAATTGAGAGCTGCGAGAAAACATTGGGCAAGTTTGGCCTAAAATTAACTTAACCTGGGACATACCAAACCTAAAACGTTACGTAGTATACCAAACATAATACATTTGTAGGACCATGTAAATTTTGGAATTACATTTGTAGCAGCAGGTTCGAAGGTTCCGACTACAATTGTTGTTGGCTTCGACCGAAACCCTGGATAACGAATACCAATGTAGGCACACTATTAATACATTGGAGACACAAATTTGCTTCAGACTTTGATTTTTAATAAACGATAGCAGGTAACTAGATAGATTTGTGACAACTACAAAAAATCGGAAGGTGGAAGGTCGGTGGAAGGGAACATTAATTTTTTTAACAAAATTGAGAAACTACAAATGTAGTAGGGAGTGTTTGGTATGTCGCGGGTTAAAATGGATCAAATTTGCTCATTTCTTGAAACATTTTGCCATCTTTATGCCGTAATAATCGTATATTTGGATTTTGGTATAAACCTCATTTTTTAATGCACATTGCAAATATTTGGAGGAAGCTTCAGCCCTAAAGATCTAAAGAATTGACACAAAAATGAGAATGGATTAATTAATACGTGATATGCAAACATGTAATCAGGGTGTGGCGTCCATGCACAAGATAATGTTGAAATAAAAAATGGAAAGATGTGATAAAATATTTTCATTCTGAAAAATTCATAAGCATTATCATGCGTAATGTTTCTTATACTGATACATTTTGAACACTGAACTCTACGCAGGGGAAGAGCGGACTGAACTTTTTTTTGAAAAATAGTTTAAATATTTGAACAAACTGCTGAATTGTCTTAAAAACAAACCTATATATCTTAATATAATAATATTAATTTGAAATATTCTTACCCCTAATCGTCATTTCATGCTGTACTCCCACTATTCCATCAATTATAGTCTAATTTCACTTATGTGTTTGCTTATGGATAAATATTAGATATTAGAATTATATAGAGGGATACCTATATCCACAGAATGAGTTTTCTGTTGAGTTTTCAGATCATACGTGTTTAACAATCCCTATGCAGTATAGTTATTCTAAATGCTTGTATAGTTCATAATATTATAGTATGTAATATTGATTTGGCCAATTTGGTGTATGCAATTTGGTATGTTATTAATTAAATAACAGTGTAGTAATAATTGTGTAATTTGCAATTGCTCACGTACTTGCTTAATTTAATTATGTCAACACAGTATGTGGGATTGGCTGTAGATGGTGGGTAAGAAGATTCGATATTACCCTGTATTAAGATGGTTTTGTTTGCAAGACAATTTAGTAGTAGTTTGTTCAAATATTTTAACTATTTTTCATCAACAAAAATTCAGTCCGCTCTTAGATTCGTAAAATTCAGTGTTCACGTTACTTGCAGGCAAAAATAATATACAATGCAATTATTAGTTTTATGTTTAGTTTATTTAGGTAATAGAGGTATCAACGTGGTTCCATGGATAGTGATTAACTTTGTTTAAGAGTTCTTCCAGAGATATCTGCACAAAATTTACATTTCCATGTTTCCTCATTTCGCCTTGATCCATCCATGTATACACGGCTTTATATGAAAACCAAATAATTTGATTTAGATTTTAAATTTTTTATGGCCAGAAAAGAAATAACAAATCCAACAACTTTTAGTCGAAAATTTTATAAACCTTTGTATTAAAAAAATAAATGCAAATAAAATGAAGTTCTTGAATTGCTCTTTACGAAACTTATTTGTTTGAACCATCCACCATTTTATTTTTCACAATTTCAAATTTGATTGTGAACTGACAAAGCTTTAGATCGAGTTAAAAAATGAAATAATAAACTGATCGAAAAATATTCTATACCTACAAAACAAATATTGTAGCGCTAATAAACTCAATTTGTCTTCCCTGCCTAACATTTTTATTTTCTCATATTTCTTAATATTTGTGTGTGTAATTAACAGGTTCTTGTTTTGCTATTTATTGGTAAATTGAAATTGAATTTTTTTTCGCTTTCTGTATTACACGCAGTAGCGCAAATAGCACATAATATGCAACCTATGCGTCGCATAAACACCCCAAAGATCAGGGGCCGTCAATAAGGGAAATATATAATTCCAAGAGGTTATTTTTCCATATAAGTTCAAAAATCAAAAAAAAATCGTGGTACGTGCGAATTTGATGCATTTTATAATGATTTTGGCCCAAAAAGCGGTTCCTGCCTCCCCAATTTATAGTTACGCCACTACTTTCACGCAGAGTAATTTCTATTTGCAAATCAGATTCAAAATTATGCGTCAATTAAATTATTATTACAGATAAATGCCTTCAAAGATTTCGGGAAAAATGGATTACCATTACTGTTTAAAAAATGTTTGACGTTAGTCTCACTTTCTTCACTCATACCAAGTTTACATACGAACGACTTATGTAAATGTTGTATGTGGTCATTCCCCTTTTTCAAATGCTATAGATACGGCATTTTTAAGAGATTACGGTCAATGACAAAATTTGACGAAACAAACAAATAACATTAAATAAAGAAAAATAAATAGCCAACTGTGTCCCCACAGTGTAATAAAGACAGCCAACAGCTATGAGAATAAACAACACCAAAACCGTGACAGGGATTGCCCAATAAAAAACCCAGCAATTACAACTCTCACCCTTTTGTTTGAAACTGCAACACCCTTCCACGTTCCACATACTCAAGCCGCCAAACTGAATTGACATTCGGATTTTTATTTTCATTTTTGAAAGGTAATTTGAACTTTTCAAAAGATTCCTTCGTTATGGCTTGCCCCCGCTGATCGGTAAATAAATAGTAGGCTGAAGACCACCAGCTATCGACATATTTAGTCAAATAACTGTGGATTGAACCCACTCCTTCACTAAAATGAACTAACACTTCTTCATATTTTTTTTTTGTTCAAAATAAAAGTAATGAAAAGGTTCATGGCTTCATAGCCAGATATTTCTGTTAAAGTTAAAACCAAGAACCTGGATTTAAATTTTCCAACTTCTTTTCCAAATATTGTTAACAAATCGTCTTGTAAAACGAGAACGTCTAAAAAAGGAATCTTCTCTTCGTTGACATTTTCAACTCATAAATTGGAAAGGGGACCGATAGAGCCTCCAATAAAGGGACCCTTCGTAACCCAATCATTTTCCATGCTATCTTCATATGCTTTAGCCTTATTTATTTCATCAACAGTGAAACAAAATTCTACTTGTAATCTTTTGACACTTTTTGGCACATAGGAACTCCACTCTACATCTAAATCTTGGCTACTCAATTTTAAATCCAAGTCGTATAAATTAAGGCACTGTGCAAACCACGAAATGACGCGGGAATTTACGCGGGAAGTTTTACTGTGTCCGCTTTCAAAACTAAGAAACGTCAAATGTGGTTGAAAAATTTCCGGGGACTCGGAATAAGTTTCAATGTGATACATGCAGCGGGAATTGCTGGAATCAGGAAGCACCCACAATTTTTCAATTGTAGGCGGAAGGACAAATAAATTACTTGTGCAATTTTTCAATACCATTTGCTTGATTTGCATTCCATTAGCTGATTCTAAAAAGGAACAATTTGACAATTTAAAATATTTAATTTTGGCCTTTGAAGTGAGCGAATGAATACAATTCATTTCATGAAAAACTATTTTGTCTGCGTTGATTATATCTCTGGTCCAGTCAAATAGTATTTGGTTTTGTTCACTTGAGCTAGAAATAATTATTTCCTTGGATTTACTGAAGTCTATGAAATCGTTGATGGTCATAACACCTTTTGACACATTCGTTTCATTAAAAAGAAATTTTATATTTTCTAATTCGATTTTAAAAGGAGTCATTCTTTCTTGGAAGCAGGCTGTATCAATTTTAGCTACGACATTTTTAATGACTAAGATTTTAACAGAGAGGAATTTGTTCCATGGGATTGTAATATCAGATATATTCCCGATTCCTTTCAAGTGTAGTTCTGTCAAATTGATTGTATATGAAAAGCAGGAGGAGGCAATGTTACAATCTATGTGTGATAATTGCAAATCCAGATATTTGATACAGTGTCCACATTTGTGGAAAAAACTGAGTGTGTCCGAAGACAATGAAAAGTTAAAACCGGGAATATTGAAAGAAAATTTTTGAAAGGGTTGATCTGAAAGCGATGGATATTTAAACACGTTGAGGAAATCGCCTAATCGGAAGAGGAGGTTGAATTCAATAACTGAACGCTTTCCAAGAATGGGCTCTGCAGCCGAATTCCACTGAGTACAAACCAACCGGCAATTCTTGACATCGTATAACGGCAGAAACGAAAAAATACGACTCACGACCTAAAAAACCATAGAGTATAATATAAAACCATTTGCTACAAATATAATGCGATTTTTGACATAATTTAACAAATCTCATATTTTACATCGCGGAAAGAATTAATACGTATTATGTATTTTTATTGTTAAAATGATTAGGTTCAAATTTGAAAACTATTTTTTGTAAAACTAGTTAATTTTATTGTTTCTTACCGATTTACTTTGAAAAAGGCTTTCAAAGTCAATCTCCTTTTCAATGACACAAGATTCAATGTCGGAAGTGATTTTTGATTTTCGAGAGCTCATTACAAAACCTGCCACTTGCCCCAATTTTTTCACAACAGGCTTAAACGATTCTGAGTAATTTTTCAAACTAGAAGTACTGTCTCGATATAATGCACCAATTGAACTTAGGTTATCATTTTTCTTTTTTCCTCGCACAACTTTCATTAACTTCACACACTCTTTCTCATTTTTCGATAATAAAAGTTCGATGATGGATGCTCGTTTCTCTGCAAGATTGTTCAGCTTATATATCTATAATGTTAAATTAAAATTGCACTTTAAATATCGGTAAAGTTTTCAAATATAAAATATATAGAATCTATAAAAACGTTTTATTGTGTTCCACTTGCAATATCCCATTTTTCCGTTGCATAATGTTCAGGTAACAAATCGTGGTGGCACTTAAGGATTAAATTAATATCCATATCAGTCGGGAGTTGAGCTAAAATTGAGCTTTGTTCAATAAGTTTCTCACGAATAAAGTTGACATCTGCATTTGCACATCGTTTCAAATTTATTGAGTTAATAGAAAGTGCAGTCGAATTCCACTTTCGACAAACAAGTTCACAATGTTTTACATCTTCTGAATTTAAAAATCCAAATATGTGGATTAAGATCTGTAAATCAGAAATTTTTTAAAGTGCAAATTTCATTTTTTAGAACTAATTGTGCGACTACATTGCAAAAAAAGAGTTATAAATAAAATGCCGACCGTAATGTTTTGTAGAGGATGTATACTGTTTTTAAGGATCTCTAGAATATTAGCGGCCTTTTTCGGGTTTTTCCACTGTAAAATTTCGTAAACCGATGCCCATCTTTGAATAAACGTACTCGCAAATACCTAAATGCAAAATAACATTCAAAACCTTAATCGTAAAAAATTTCAAAATTATATGACATAATCAGAATTTAGAATTTAACAATTTTCAGCCATAGTTGTATTTTAAATAATTACAATTTTACGACATTCCAAGTAGGTGAGCAATTTTCTTTGAAATAAAGCTGACAAAACCTTGTCAAACAAAACTAAATCCTCTTCCATATTTTCAAATTCAGAAGAGTCCATATAAATTTTTTTGTGGTAGTTAAGTAAATAAGTTGTAAATATTAAAACACAAATTTAGTAAAATATTAAAGGAGAATAAATTCTGGTTGAAGAGGATTTCTTCTTGATCATTAATTTCATTTTAAATGTTCAAAATAATTGATAGCTGAATTTATCACAAACTGGCTAATTACAATATAAAACCCCTATGTAAAACTTAACATTCTACAGTAAACCCTAACCTACTTTATCTACAACCTTGTCGGAAATTGCGATATTGCGAAATACTTTCTTGAGCTGAGAGCGGGGAGAACGTCAAATAATAATCAATAGTAAGCTTACTAAAGAATGTGAGACTAGATACTATTGTGTAAGTATAGTTAGGCTCAGGGTGATTCGAGTATACCTAATATTATTTCTACTATACTATATTGCGAATCCGCATCCGCAGTCTCACTTGAGAATATTTGTTCGTCTCACGTTACAGACAAACTTAAAGTTCGTCTCATTCTCATTGGACTTTTTCAATAAAGTCCAAAGGATCGTTCCACAACATTTTCTACGTAATGCCGTCTCATTGTGCCTCGTGTTTTGTATTTTAGATGTGAGGATGTGACTGTGCTGTCACTGCTGTGACATTCCTATTCCTACTATGTATAATGTTCATTCATGTTTCATTTGCATAAGACAATTCAGACTTTTCAGACATAAAAGATTAAGAAATTATAAACGCATATATGAGGTAACATGAGACAGTTCGCTATCAATGCTTTTCTTCAATTCAATACATATAATGCTTCTTGTTAGTTCAACACTGCACTCTGCACTGATGAAACATTGGAGATAGAGAAAAGAGAAGCTATTAAATACGGTAATGATCCCATTTTAACTTTTTTATGAGTGCTAGGTATGTATATTATAGTGCATAGTGTACTTACAACTGAACATGTGTTGTTTGTATCTTCACTAGACTAGTATATTATATATACTAAACTATTATTCATAATAATTACTAATATAATTCAACTAAACTCGTAGCGTTTCAATCATAAATAATGAATACCTTCTATATGTATATTCCTAGCTAACGATATAAATTGCAGCAGCAGCAAAAAATCTTGCATAACATAATTATAATATTTTTGGGGATAATATTTACTTTGTAGCTGTTAGTTTAAAAGAAAGAATATTATAATTAGCTCATAATATTAAATAAATGTGCAAATACAATACTAAATATTAAAAAGTTAGTTAACCGGTGTGAAATGTATTCATATGGACCTTAATAATTAAAAATTGTATTTGTTTGTAAAAATAGAAACTCGTAATGATTACTTTTGTTCTTTTATTTAATTAAATTTTATAACCAATTTACATTAAACCGAGACGATTTGAAGAATTACTCTTTTTCAAGGTCAAAGTTGTAGCAGTCTTTTGACGCAGCTAGAAATGTATAGGTAAACAGGTAAATAGTTGGTATTTACAGTATTTTAGGATTTCCGATTCACCTCCACCAAAACACAACAATCTTTTCAGACAAACACACTTCTACTATGAAATTATAAAGGAGATACTCATATTAAATGGTTTAATTATCCCCATCAGGTGTATATTACTAACCTACTCATTAAATTGTTAATAGTGTCATAAGAAACAGTAACTCAAATTATGGCTGGTTCCATTACATTACTTAATATCAATTGTAACAAAATTACTGAATATTTACAGTTACTAATAGGATTGAATGCATAACACTCGTTGTAAGCCTAACATATTTCAAACAGTGTCTGAGATTCAATATAAATCAAACACAGTAGTCATTTTAACGGCGACGTTTCTTATTCTTTCCGTGACGAAAACGTTGATTGCCACCTCCTTGTTCTCTTTTTTCCCTTTTTTCTTCGAATGCTTTTCTTTTCAGTTCTGCGTGCTCCGTCGGATGTACGTCACGTTTGTGCTGCTGCAAAAGCGATCTTCGTGGAAATTGTTGGTTGCATAATTCACAACTACAAGGGTCATTGTGTATTTCTTCGTGATCTTCGCACTGCTCTTTGCTGATACATTTTTTGAAACATACGCTGCAGGAGAAAATATAGTCGGCTCCATGTTGTTTTAAAATATGTCCAACTAAGTCATATTCTCTGTTGACTATCACACCACAAACGGGGCATGGGTACTCCATTCGAACACCATGGGCATTAAACGTGTGGTCTTCCAGAGCCTTAGATTTTTTAAAGCTGCTGCCACAAACGTTGCAGCTAAAACCATGAACTTCCAGTTTGTGTCTTGAAGCTTGTCCTCTGGTGGTAAAAGGTATCTTACAAATTTTACATTCTGATGGAGTCTTGTAGCCGTGAGCATCATACCAATGACATTTTATGGCTCGTATTTCGTTAAAGTAAAGGTCACAATCTTGACATCTGTATTG
>JAQFYB010004090.1:0-17270 GCA_034694085.1 Pogonognathellus longicornis | reverse complement strand
GTTTTTCGGATAAAACCCGCCATAACTCCGGAACGGTGGATTTTCAAGAAAAGTATATTTCACAAAATGATTATAATATAAACTAGTTTCACCTCCTCTAATGTCAACCGCAACCACAAAATTTGGTTCCCGACCTAGAAGGTCTAATTTGGAGTTACTCAATGTCAAGTGTTTTGAATTTTAGAATTGTATAAAATCCAATTGAAATTTATATCAAAATCTATACTTATTAGGAAGAAAGAAAAGCTGCAGTATTTCAAATGATGTTAGCTAAAAATCCGGAAAAGGACGACTCTATGTTGGAGATGCTTCAAATCGGGAGAGATGTTCCAGATGTCAACAGCACTTCAATTAAAGTTTCTTGCACTGCTGAATACAAGATGGACATTTTAATTGCAAAAGCTCTGAACAACCACACTGTTAGTACCACTTTAAACTGTAGCGCTAATCACTTTACGCATTCTAACAACATGTTTTTCAAAAATGTGTTGTGAGTGTATTTAAAGCCAATATAGTCGTATATGCATTACAATAAACGATTTCTGAAATATATTTTGTGTGTTATAGGTTTTGAGTAATGTTTTCCAATTTTTGTCGCTCGAAAACATCAAAAACTGTCGGACAGTCTGTCGTACTTGGTATTCAGTGTCTGAGCCATTTCTGAGAAAAATATCAATAATAATATTCCACTCAAAATTGGCACCCATCGACCTCCTCAATGTTGCAAAGTATTTACCCCTTCCAGGTCTACCTTTTAAATCATTCAAGTTTCAAAAAGTCTTTTCTACAGAAGAGCTATCGGAATTTTTTACGAAATATGGAAAAAATGTTCAGAGTCTTAAAATATGTTTGGGAAAGGACGTGCGTTTGTGTTTATCGTGCACAACTAACTTGACAGAATTGAATTTGGAAGGAGTGCCGTTGAAGAGACTTGATTTGCATCCGAAAACAGATCCGATGATTATGATTCCTTGGAGCTCACTGCAGTCAATAAAAATTCTCTCACTGAAGGCCTCTGTCATAAAGATAGACTCAGACAAAGAATGGAGAAAAATTATTCCTGTTAAACTTCATCTGGACCAAGTCAGCTTTTTTGTTGGTGGTTGTTATCCTGATGAAATAATGTTGAATGACTACATTGATTTCACTAAAGTCAGAGATGTATATGTCGATGGTAACATAAAACAGGCTCGGCAGTTCGATTGGGCGAAAGACACTTTCGACGCAGAAAGAATTACATTTGAATTTTACACAAGTTTTGTAAACGCACGAAAATCCAAATCCGCAGTACATTATCTCAAACTCTATTGCCAAGATCCGTTTTCTGAAAAGAAATTAAACGTTTTCACCAAACAGCTAATCGTTGAAGAGACCTCCATTTCGTTAACAGCCCTACCACCTTCCATGGAAAAATTGGGGATATTAGGAGAAGTACGTGAGAGCATTACCAGCATGGATGGCATGGGACCACTTTATTTGCCAAATTTAAATTATTTAAGTTTCCGAAAGACTGAAGAATCTAATTTACTGTCTAACTTTGTTAACTGCCCTAATTTGACGGACATGGAAATCTGGGTTACACAGTCTATGGATTTGCAGTGGCTGCCTAGAAATATTAAAAGACTGAGAGTGGACGCGATTCAAGGCCCAATTAAATTTGTCGATGGATTAGCAAATAAATATGTAAACTTGGATCTTCTCATTTTAAATCATGTTTCGTCAAACAATCTCAAATATTTAGAATTCGATAAACTTCGCCCAAAAATATTGGTTGTAGAAGTACTTGGTCCGTACAATGATGAAGATTTCGTTTCTTTCATTAGAAGCAATAAAAACATGGACAAGATTTATGTGAAGTATCATCATAATAGGTATCATCGTCCAAAAAAACCCATTGCATTCAGCACAACCAAGCTTTCTAACATAGTTGACAGGGAATCGATATTTTACGAATTCAGCAATCAACGTGGAAAAGCCATAACTTCTGAAGAATATTTGACTATTCGAAGATCATTAAATATAAAAACAGTCATGAAAGAATTCTGGAATACGGATGAGAAAGAACGAGGCAATCAACTGAATCAACAACGTGGAAAGTATTATAAACGTTTCCTAGCAAATGAGGGTGAACAGGTTTCAGAGGAGGAGGAGAGTAATAATTATAGTAGTGATAGTTTTGTCAGTGGTTGGTCATTATCATCATAGGATTTAATGAAGTTATGGGTGGATTTAGGTGATGCATTAATGCAAAGTGTAATAATTTGTCCCTTAATTGTTCTGCTTTCTTGTACTTTGTTCAAATCAAAATACGCTCCAGAGTACTTTTGCGTTTGTTTTTAACTTATTGTGTGGTTTATAATTTTATTACTACTTCCTTTACTGTATTGTGTAATGTTTCTGTTTTACATGTTTGTGAATCAAATAATCAAAGTAATGTAATACTCACAAGATAATAAATTTAGTTCCTGTGTTATAACAATTAATAACACTGTTTATAGATTACAATTTTTTATTTTTAAACAACACGAGACAAATTAGAAATGTTATTTTATTTGGTTACTGGAAATCTTTTTAGATTTTCCCAATGACATATCGAGTATGTTTTAGATATTTATAGCTTTCTGTGATTAAAAAAATCAGATAAAATTTTCTCTTTTTCAAAATTATAGAATGTAGTTGTGACCTTTGACTTTTGAGCAGTGGCTTATTTAGGGGGCTGAAGCCCCCCCCCCCCCAAATATTTAGACTTTACACTAGATAAAAACAGATTTCTTTCAAAATACCAAAAAAGAGGTTATTGTTGCCGGAAAAATGCAAAAAAAATTCGCGCTAGGCGCGATATTGCTACAATTTACATTGATTTTGACCTAAATTTTCGCAAATTTTGGAAAAATTTGCTAAATTATTTCGCGCTACGCGCGAATTTTTGTAATTTATACTGTTTCTTTTTACCTTTTGCACAAATTTGAGCCGAATTTGCCAAAGATTTTTACGCAGCGCGCGATTTTGTTGCAATTTCCATTGATTTTGACCTAAATTTACATAAATTTAACAAAAAAATTGCTAAAATTTTTCGTGCTGCGCTAGATTTTGTTGCAATTCCCATTCATTTTTACCTGATTTAACGCAAATCTATAAATCTAGGTCTCTAGAAAATCTCTAACAAAAGACCAAGCTATTAGCGCTTGTCCATCATCTGGAACCGCTCTAGCAAAAGTTAATGGTGGTATTCCAATTTAAACATTAAGCAAGGATTTCAGTTTTCATGTGATAGCAAAGTGATGTTGCCCTGGACCTGGCTGGACACTTCTTTATACGAGGTAAAAATATTCATATTGAGAGAGCACTTGGGGAACTGGGTACTTTTATTTTCATATGACTTTAAACTCCTTATCTTATATAAGCAAAAACAAAACATTTATCTACGGGAAATATTTTTTTAAATTGTAAATCTACAATAACAATGTATAAGTATTTATGACAGTTAACCATTTGCGGTCTGAAATATTTTGCTTTGGAATTTATTGAATCTACGATAACAACATAATAATATTCATCGTGTCCGTAGCATGTCGGATGTCGTATTTTTATTTTGGGGTACATTGAACAATAATATAATTTTACTCTTTGACTACATTCCCAAGGTTTACAAACATAGAGCGCTATATCCAGTTTATGTTATACCCAAGTTATACTATTATTATTTTGTATTGTACAACAACCACCAATCTTTTAGAGATTCCAAATTTGTAAATTTAGTAATTTAGTAATCTTATGCACCAACTATTTTAAACTTGATTTTTATTTAGGTAACTAATTGGTGAACTTTTCAGTGCTATAAAATTGAAACATATACATACAGGTAATATATTTTTTCTGTTGGTTACAACCAACAGCTGATGGCTGATAGTTACTAAATAATTGTTAAAATTTTCCACTAAACTTTTGACCGTGAATAGTGATTAGTGAAAGTGGGTGAATGCCAAAGAATGTATTTATGATTTATATCTGGTTTTACTTATTAAGTTATCTCGGTTATCGACAATTAAATTATATTAATTATATTCAACAATCAACTTTGTGTATTTGAACTAAAATTAATTCGAAATACGTACAACGTATGACTTCACGTCAAAAATATTCTTATAATATTTTTATAAAAGGGTTGATTCATAGTATAACATTGAATATTTAATTTAATTCATTATTGTTGATTTATAAAAATCTTTTTTATATCGGATTTAGATAGTTCAATTCGTAAATAAAATATAAAATTTAAGCTTCACATGGAAGACAGTAAGAGTAAAGATAGTCAGAAATTTGCTGATTGACTCTAAAATAAAAATTATGAATTTTCTGTTCTGACTGGATGTACTAATTTTTGTATTTCAATTCTGTAGCTTACCTAAATTGGGGCGCTGTCAAGTGTAAATAATATATTGTTTGTCAGCATGCCAAAGCAAAAACAAACAGAAGAAGAAAGAAAGAGAAAACATCGTGAGTATATGGTAAGAAAGAGACAAGAAGCATCATACAAAGAATATGAGAGAAGAGCAAATGCTGAACGTAAAAAAATAATGAGGGGAGATACGGTTCATCTTATAGCTGATCAAGTGGTTGATGCTGAAATAAAAATTGAAGCCGTTGAAGACCCAGCTAATATTAATGGCAATGAAATTGCTCATGTTGAAACAACAATACCTGTCATTGAAGACCCAACACATTTCAACATCGATCAATTGTTGAATATGAAAATACAAGCCATTAAAAACTCGTCCAAACGTAAGTCCAAAACATAATGTTTTACTCTGCCATTTTAGTCAGTTTTCGTGATCTTGCAGGACATAGTAATAAAACATCTTAAAGGCAATATTTGAAACAATTTGAGAGATCCCGGCGATATAATAAAACTTTGTAGGAGATTATATGTCTATTTATTTTTGTTTTATGTATTGAATGTTTATTTTTAGTCGGTTTTTAGTCATTTATAGAGACAAAAATAGAATTTTAAATTAAGTCAATTTTTGTAGCCCCTTAATCAGTTTATTTCATGAATAAATTGCGGATGAAATGGCAAGTTGTATTGGTAATTAATGACATGAGAAACATCACAAAGAATCAATCAAAAATAATTTGATTAATTTTAAAGTCTTTTTTACTGACTTGCATTTTTTTGGTTTCGCTCTTAGTGAAATAATTCGTTGATTCTCAGCATACGGAATATTTAAAAGTCGTATAAATTATTATTGTTTTTATAATATGACATTATTAAGTGGTGGAGCCACTTCTTAGCCATGCATGAAATTAAGTGGTGGAGCCACTTCTTAGCCATGCATGAAAGACAGGAAAGCGGATAATACATGGGAAAGAGCTTAGGAGAAACATTAGATTTTGTCTGTTTGTCTGTCTGTTTGTCTATCCGAATGTGTGCGACATAACTCAAGAACGTATGAACCAAATTGGTCCAAACTTCACATATGTCATCTAAGGGTTTCAACAAACATGTCAGTCAAAAATGGGTTCAATCGGTCACATCCTTCATGACCTAGGTCACAAATAAGGTCACAGAAACTGTTCCAATAAGGCTTTAGTGTGTCCTAACTCAAGAACAGGTGGACCAAATTGGCTCATATTTCCCATAGGTTATCTGGGGGTATCAACAAAGGTGTCAATAATTATGACAACATATTGGAGAATCAATGGCGTATACAGGGTGGGGGCAGTTGCACCTGGGACACGGAAAAATACAAAAGGAAGGCAATTGACAATATGGGAGGGCAATACATGTCAACAATAATGATAACAATTATTGACAACAATTTGGTCAAGGGCGTATAAATGGTGGGGGGGGGGCAATGACCCCCAGGATAAGGAAATATACAATATGAAGGCAATTGACACTATGGAAAGACAATATAGATCAACAATGATGACAACAATTTGGTCAAGGGCGTATACAGGATGGGCAATTACCCCAAGGGAAAAAAGTTCCTACATGTACACCACTTTACTATACCCGTTTTACTATGGTTTATTATTATTAGCGCCAATGACCCAAGAAGAGCATGAGAAGCGGAGAGCCTCAGCGGCGGAACGTGTTAGGAAGAAACGAGCTCAAATGACTGATGAAGAGCGAGAGAAAGTGAATGCCAGATGTGCTGAATTAAAACGCGAGAAATTGAAATTGAAGAAAGCGGCAGGGGATTCTGAAGATAAGGCACAAAAAATGAGAGAGAGAGATGCTGAGCGCCGACGACAGAAGCGTGCTGAAATGACTGAAGCAGAAAGAAATGAGCTGAGAGCTAAATGGTCGGAATTTCAGAGGAGGAAAAGAGCTGAAATGTCTGAGGAAGAAAAACAAAAAAGGAGAGTGAAATGGTCGGAAGCAACGAGGAAAAGAAGAGCTCTATTGTCAGAAGAAGAAAAGAAGAAAATTAATGCTTCAAAATCCCAAAGATTGAAAATGAAAGAAAACGAAACAAATATTGAAAGAATTAAACGACTAATTGCTCTTACAGGCACCCATGTGAATAAGAATCCTGACAGATTTAAAGCTGCGGGCTCATTCATTAAATACGCATTTTGTAGTAAGTAATATTAACCGCTTTTAAATTGTGTCAACTAGCAACAAATCAATTTCGAACAATTTTCTTTTGAGGTTTTTAAAACCAACTGTTAAGCCGTTAATTAATCGAAAGAAAATAATTGGTGAATGCGAAGTTGAAATACAAACAGATACATAAGAAATTAGTTGGAGTGCAAAACCCTTTGGTTTTTCATTTCTACATCGGATTCGTTAAAAAAAACTCTAACAATGGTACTGAAGTTCAATCTTTATTTATACTAATTAATATTTTCAGGTATTCGAGAAATGCACGCTGAAGTTGAAAGACTCAAGAATAGTGCAAAACTATACGTTGCTAGAGCTGTAAAGAATGCTGTTAAATTTCATGAAATGGAGAAACGAAGAAATATGGGTAAAATAATTTTTTTCATTTATACCGTGCGTGCTAATGAACTCGTTTTTTTCATAACTTTATTTCGCATAAAAAGAAATTTAATACGATATAAAAATAAAATATTTCACTTAGGAGCAAACAAATTAATATGTAAATTACTTTTTAACAGAAGCAAGGTGCCGGTCTCTTACGTTTGTGGAAGTTCCTGCTCCGTTTGACCTCAGTAACTATTCTTTAAGTCAATTATTTCACGATGATAATGAAATCGATCCGCTAGTTGGTGAGCCAGGTATATTTTTTGACACCACATTTTTAAGCTTCTGTTTTTTATTGCTTTTGACATAGTGCTGAACTGTATTTAGAAAAATACATTATGTGTTGCATAAATAGAACATGTGTTTGTGCTTTCCAGAAATTGAAACTGAGAAAAAATTTGATATTAATTGTACTATGAATGAAAATGAAGACGACTTCAATTTGGAAGATTTTACACTTTTCACTCACGATACACCTTCTGCTAGTGACGAAACGAACCCTGCAGAAAGAATCGCTTGCTCAGTTTGTTTTAAGAAGTTCGCGACTTGTATTGGATTAATGATTCACCAACAAACACACAGACATAATGCCGATATATTTAAATGTTGTGTTTGTTCTGAAATCTTCAACACTTGTAGTTTGCTGACGGAGCATTACCTGAAAGTGCATTTACTTCAATTTACTATTTTTAACGATGAAGATCAATCAGACAAATCTACTAACGAAATAGAAGAAAGGTCTAAGCACGAGTTTAATTTTTTCTTCTCGGGCAAATGTCCTATTTGTTATCAATCCTTTGATAAAACAATTTTGGGATTGGCATTGTACAGTAGTCACATAATAAGCGACCATAGTGAAAACGAAGAACTGTTCAAGAATTTTACTTACATTTGTTCAGGATGCGAAACGCCACACCCATCTGTGCGAGCTTTGCAATCTCACTGGACAACGAATTGCTTAGAAAAGTGGAAAAGTGAAAACAAAGACAACCAACAAATTGTGTGCGAAAGTTGTGGAATGAAATTTGAAAACGAAAATAATTTGTCAGTCCACAACAAGATATTCCACGGGGTAACAAATAAATTTATGTGCGAACAGTGTGGAAATCAATTTTCAAGAAAGACTTTAAAACAACATATTGAATCTGTTCACGAGGGAAAATACAAGTTTCGTTGTGAATATTGTGGAAAACGATTTAAAAGTAAAGAGAATGTTCGAAAGCATAAACGAACTGTTCATGACTAATGTCTTTTGACTAATTGTAAGTTTTTTAACCCAGTAGTTTTCTATTTTATGTTTGCAAACAAAAGCACGTGAAGGTTTGCGTAGAATAAATAAATGCGGAATTAGCCGGCATTAAGCTGTAAAAATGTTACATCAATCAAGTCTACCAATGAATGCTGTAGGTATCTTGTTTTAAAATTGTACAGTGACGTTCGTTGAAAGCCAATTAAAATAGACTTAGGTTAAAATTTTATCAAAAACAAATAATTGTAAACATTTTGATAATTTATAAAGGTGGGGAAATTAATGTCCTTGTATTTTTAATATGTATAAACTTTGCATGTCGATCGTAAAAAATTCGTAAACTGATAAAAATTGACCAGTTTTTATACTTTATTTATAATTGGAACCCGTTTTTTGCACCATTTCTTATTTTTGAGTCTACGTAAATTATAGTCTGTTAGATGCGCAAACATTTTCATGACTTTTAAAGTTTATTTTCTTCATTTATTTTTGTCATTTATAGTATAATAGCATTGCTAGTTAATAATACAATGTTGATTAAAATAAATGTACGTACATACAATATAGCAATCCACGTTAGGGCTTATCGTCTTTTAGAGTTACTTCCTATTAAAGTGTTTTTATTCAACTTTTGCCTCAATGAAGATTAGCAAGTATCAATAAAGATTAAGTCAGTATATAAATTAAAGCAACAGATGCACAGTAATTTTCTCAAATCAGAAGAACTGTACAAAAACTGCATGCTACGAACTAATTATGCAAAAATTAATGGTGTCGGTTAAGTATTACTTATAATTTTCCCTATTAGCAAATTATAAAATGTACATAACAAGTATTCATGGGCTAGGTATGCATTATTATTGATTATACATGCAGAGTAATACAAGTCACATTTAGGAAACGTGCGTGTCATTTAAAAGCATCGTCACATTTCCAGATAATAAAAAGAATTACATACTTATTGCTTATCATCAGTCATTAAGACTTAAGACTGGCCGCAAAGAAACAGTTGCGAGAATGTTCATCATTTGTATTACTAGCTCCAGTATATTATATTATTATTATAATTATTACAGACATTACAGTGATAATCACAGCCGTATCCAGAAATCAATTTAAGGGACTTAATAATACTCTAACATGATGCATATTATATTACATAATACGGTTCTATGAACTACTATCGCGCCTAGAGCGATGAAATTGATCTCGTAATTGTCGCAAAAATCAACCTTTAATGCATCAAATTCGTCCATGAATTTGTCGGAGTTTTAAAACTTTTACAGTAAAATAATATCGGGAGGGGGAAATTGCACGTTTGCCCCCGCTGAATACGACATTGGTAATAATACCACTCGAGTACTATTTCGTTCAAGTAAGTTGTCTCTGGTTGACTTTCAGCTGCCAGAAGGGGAAACACGTAAGCATACGTTAGTATATTTATTTAGTAGTAGTAAAATTTATTGTGACTAAAAATAAAAATATTAATAATATGTTTTACATATTAGTTTATCAATTGCCAATGATTGTCATATTGTTCTTGTTAATATTGAATGGCCACGTGAAAAGTGCAGGGGAGAAGGATAATAATGTAGTGTTAAAATTTGTACCGTGGAGAGCACAGTGCAAAATAGAAAGCGTGGAGAAGAATTTAACCAGAATCTCGTCCCATGAACAGTGTGATACAAGTAAAGGGTTACATTGTCTGAGAAATAAGGAAGGAGCAGAACATTGTGAGTGTTTAAATAGAATTGGATTATCTGCAATGTCCTACGATAAAGAAAATGAGGAATGTCGTATCAAGGTTTGCTCTTAATTCTTTATTAAATAATGCGGATACCATTTCCAATCTTAGCAACCAAGAATAATAATTATTACCAAGCTCATAGAATTGGCACTTTGGCACACTTTAAATATGAAGTACCTACTCAGGAATAAAGCATGGAAGCATCGAGCAACATTAAAAATCTCATACTGTTCAATTTTATTTTTTTTAGGTAGGTGAATTTTGTTATCACAATAATGCAACAACATCCCCTGAATCGTACGAGCAGCTTGATTTCTATCAAAAGTGTCATGAAAATGCAATATGCGACTATCCTTGGCATGTAGATATTGCCATTGCCAGAGTATGTGTTTGCAAAGAGGGGTTTAATCCTTCCGAGGACTTGAGCCAATGTATAAAGCCAAGAATGACTGAAACTAATTACGACTCTTCTGTAAGAATCGATTATGATGCTATTCAAATGTTAACTGTATCATTTATAATTATTATATTTTGCATTTCAATGTTATATCGCAATTGTAAATGCTATAAAGTCTCTACAAGGTTAAGGAGTTTGATTATTTAATTACTTATATAAAAGTTTATTTAAGAGCTTATCTATACATGCCGATGCCACACATCCTATGATTTAGATATATATATACAATTTTAATCTTATGTAAGGAATATTATACTATTTGAATATCATTTTTATTTATATTTATATATTTCTTTATATAATGTAATAAATACCGGATGCGATTATATATTCATATTATTTGAAGCGATAAATAAATACTTTTAAAGTTTTATAGTAAACCTATATGAATCAGCGCCCGCATTTAGCACAAGAAAAGGAATGCTTGTTTGCAAACTGAAATTTTAAGCCAACTATGACTAGTTGAACTAAAAATAGCAGATAGATATATCAAAAAATTACTAACTCTAAAAAATTCAATTTTTTTATTTCATTTTTGACTAGTTATTGGAATACTAAGTTATGTTTAATAACTTAGTATACTTACTATGCAACATCTATTAAGTAGTAATTCAATCAAATAATTCGAGATACGTGTAAATTTTTATTCCAACACCTATATCTATTTCACTTTTCAAAGAATTAAAATATTAATATTATTTGAAAAACTCATTGCATGGTTTGCATTTCCAGTGTCCAATATATTAATCTTAGGTCAAGGTACGCTCCAAAATCGCGTACATAACTCCAACTGGGTAACAAAATTATATTTGGGACACCGCCATGCATGCGTCAGTATCCCAAAATACATTTAGTCAGCCGTGCAAACCATACTTCATTTTATGCTACGTTCGATTTTCATTTCAGTTTGGACGCCCTATAAACAAAGAAGCATCGCAAACTATGATCGCGGATATGATCGCAAAAATCGCAATAATTGCAAAACTATGATCGCGGATGTGATCGCAAACTTGCGTGGTAGGGCATTCCCCCAATTATATACAAAATCACCAACATTCCAATTTCCTCACTCATTGAATCCAGATCGGATTTCATTTTCATGAATACTGTCAATATCTAAATTCCATTCTAAATCACCAAGTCATTAAACCTCAGAAAGGCAAAATAAATTATTTTTCTAATTACAATTAATGGAAAATAAATGAGGAAACTTGATTCTCCAAAATTTTTATTATTGTGCCCTCCCCGAAACCAATCACTGGGTACGATCCTGTCCCACGTTCCCTTACTCTTACTACCCGCGAATGCCGAATGAGAAGATGTGTAATACTTATTGATTCTTGAGTCTGACTTTCCGCGGTTTATTTGTGTTTGTGTATCTTCTCAATAACAATAAGTCAAAACAATAAAACCGAGTCAAATATTTTCGCTGACTCAATTATTTTTTAGTTGTTAGTGGTTTATTGGACAACATACAACTTGATCTTCAATCTTGATATCAATGAAAGATCGTTTTCATCCTCGGACAAGAGGGAAACACTATCATATTTAAGTTGAGCATTTAAATACATCAATATATCATAGGCTATACTGGTTAGTGGTTCTAGGACAACGGAATGGAAAAAAAAATCGAATTTTAAAAAGTAAGTGCAAATTCAGAGAACAAACAATTGTTATTATATTTTACATCGTCTTGTCATTCAATATCAATTGTTGTACTATCTATCAATAGATGTATGTAAATGAAGTCAGTTAATTTGTTCGTTGTTACGACACTGAGAGACGCTCATTCATCATTTGACTTAATTACTGAATTCCATAATGGCGGTTTGGAGGCTCTTGAAACGTGAAGGTGCCTAAAACACATGTGTTTTCTTCCTTTTTATCTTCATCACACCATAATTCGAAAACGAAAGGAGATATTGCCCATTGACCAGCGAGAATGTTTTAGGAAATCTTTTTTCTTTCGAATGAACTACATTACACCTTTGTAGGTTTTATAGTTTTGAAATACCAATCGATTTACGAAGACAACTTTGTACGTAATGTGAAATGGTGCTAAATACCTGATATACCGATAAAGAGCCGACATCAAAAGTACGGCCTCTGCGTTTACATATCGTCTTGTCGGTTCATCTCCTTCTCTCGCCGACGGTGATGTGCACACAAAAAGTTGTCTGCGTACACCGATTGGTACTTCAAAACTATAAAACCTACAAAGGTGTAATGTAGTTCATTCGAAAGAAAAAAGGATTTCATAAAACATTGTCGCTGGTCAATGCCCATTATCTCCTTTCGTTTTCGAATTATGGTGTGATGAAGATAAAGTGGCCGAAAGAATATGTGTTTTAGGCTCCTTCGCGTTGTAGGAGCCTCCAAACTCCATTATGGAATTCAGCAATTCATAATTAAAAGCGATCATCTTCAATCTTAAGGACTTGTAAAGTTGTAAACCGGTTTAGAAGATATCAATAAGCTTGTTCAGTGCAAAATTGACCCAAACGGATCATATATTTTGAAAGAGGGGGAAAAAAACTAAAAAAAGCTTCAGGGTATGAATTACAAATTCTACATTAGGCGTTCTCAAAATTTTTAATATAGTAATTTTGATTTCCATTTTAGGATTTAGGCTCAAATACATTAAAATATCACATTTTTATTTTTAAACTTTAAAGAAGTACAATAAATGCTTATTCGAATTCATACTCTGATCAAAATTTTCTCCTCTTGCGCCCTTCCACAATTTTTGAAACTTTTTAAAACTTGAGATATCATCGCTATCAAAATCCCCTACTAAATTACATAGGGAAAGTAGAGCCATTGAAAGACAATCTATGGCGCGGTTTATTCACACACAACCTTGCCCAATGCCCATGCTAAATTATAAACACACTGCGATGTACAAACAAGTTGTTTGAAACAACATCGACACGAAAGAACTAGATTTCATTTTGCGCGGTGTTGACTAATACAACAAAGTGTATGGTGTACAAAGCAAACATGGTCATCGCAGTGTTTCTATGAACCGGTATATAAGTCCTTAAATATAAAAAATGTCTGAATATATGGCAAATAAAATTGCAAATACTAACTCTTTGATCTTTGACTTGTATATTTAGAAACTTTGTTCTCCTGTTGAATGTCTTCACAACCACACAGTTACAGCACCATGGAACCGATATTAGGACCATCAGTTTGTTTAATTTGCTTTCAAATGACTGACAAACACATTCTTGTACCGTCTGATGCGTCAGATAAACTTTTTATTAATTGTAATAAATACTTACACTCAACCTTGACTAAGGGGACACTAAAAGATATCGAGCTACATAATGAAAATCAAATGCCGCTCTGTAAGAAGTGTTTTGACTCTGCATTGGAACTTACACAACTTTCTGAACAACTTACAACCATTCAAAAAGATATTTCAGACTTAAGTGTAGCATTTTCGATGGCAGTTTTTCATCGAAGAAGTCAAGTTTATTGTATCGGTCAAAGTTGCAAAACTTCGTCAATTGTAGAATTTAATGAGACGTGTCTGCCTCCCAATTTATTTACAATGAACCTTGGGGATCAAAATGTCCACCCCTACAAGAACAATCCGGAAACGGATATTAACGGTTTACATCTCCATACTGACATCTCAAATGTGAAGTGTGAAGCCAGTGATATTCAATTTGACAATTTGTCCGGGGCCGAGAATCCTCAACAGTCGGTTGTAAACGACGAGATAGACATGCAATTAAACAAAGAGAATCTTGATGAACAATGTGGACAATCTACAATTGAGCAAAATCAAAATCTTGCATCTATAAGTGAAATGAAAATTGTTTACGTAACGAGTAGAAATGACTTAAAACAGTGTGCGGATCCCAAGGACGGAGTGCAGCTTACAATGTCAGATTTATTGAAATCCGTGAAAATGCCCAAGATAATACTTGAGAGTAAGTCTCACGTTCTAAAGTTTATAACTACTAACAATGTATAATATTGTTTAAATATCCTAATGTTTTGTGTACCTCTAAGTTATTTTTATAAAAAACGACTCAAGTTGTGTTATATAATTTTAATAATTTCAATTTTTGGCAAACGTATCTTTAAGTCAGGCACCAAAATGTGGTGAAAACTGAAAAGAAAAAAGAATAGGGGATAGCGAGAATACAAAGTGAGAGAGCGTGAGAATGAAGAGAGAAAGATGATTAATTGAAGGTAGTTTTTAGCCCTGTATATTGATTTATTTTTTGTCCCAATTTTAGTATGCATCTTGCAAAAGGACTATTATTACGCGTAAATTTTATGTAGCATTTGGCTCAAATTGGCTGAAAATTCCACTGTAGGTAAAAATTGGATGCATTTTAGATTGATTTTGGCCTAATAAAAATGAGCTCATGGAAACAATGCAATGTAACAGTTCAAGTGACCTCTGACCTTGTGGAGAGTTCATACACACATGTTTGATAGCAATATAGTTTTGAACCTAGACAACAATTTTCCAAATAAAAAATTTAAAGTTAACAATTTTTTTAAAAAAATTGAATTTTTGTGGGGGGATTAGAGTCGTGGGTTTTGACAAATTTCAAAACCTATGTAGATCTTCCCTTCTTTTAGCCGCATGCCAAAATCAGACATTTCTATCGTGTCGGTTTTTTAAGAGGTCAGTGTTTTTCTTGTGAACCTCACCCCCAAGTAAGGGGGAATCAGAAATGAGATTTGTATGCATAGGAATTTTTCAGTTTAGTTGTTCTATCATGTTTGGTAAAAATTATCTTGAACAAAAAATGTGCCTTTTTTGTCATCAGACCTTGTACTTATACTCAACAGTAATGTAAAGTTACCACATGAACAGTCAAAAAATCTAAAAAAGAAGCCACTGAAATTTAAAGACATGGAAGCAAAAAACAATTATGTTAGTCGAAGTCAACCTACTGTATTTTGGTAGGTTGACTATACTGCTTTCGTGTGTTTGAAAGTAATACATGTGGTGTTTGTAATTAAATCAATTTTGTGTTCCAGGAATAAATATTGTGCGTCGCACGCTTGACGTTTCTGTTGATAATTCAAATCAAACAAAATGTGCGTTTCGTCAAAACAATTTTGATGAGACCTTGTTTAAGGATGATGAGTTCTCAGTCCATTCTTGTGCTACCAAAAGTCCGGGAGATGGAAAGCTACTAAAATGTTTTTATTGTGCAAAGACATTCAGCCAGGAGTGCCAAAGAACCCTTCATCACAAAACTCACACTTGGGAAAAAACTTTCAAATGTTCATTTTGCAATAAACGATTTAATACTTCCAGTGATCGGAAGCGTCATGAAAGAATTCACACTGGAGAAAGACCTTTCAAGTGCTCATTTTGCAATAATCGATTTAATACTTCGTGGAATCTGAAGTGCCATGAAAGAACTCACAGCGGGGAGAAACCTTTCAAGTACTCTCAACAAAAAGGTCATCCAGAACAAGTCTTATCTTTAATTAACCAAGTCGGCAATCAAAAGGAGGATTGTCTAGGACGTTTAAAACATCAAAAGCAAAAGCATTTCACAGGTCCCATGGAATTGAAATGTTCGTTTTGCGAAGTGATATTTAGTCACGACGAAGAAAGAGCTAATCACGAGAAAATCCATAGAAGGGAAGATGATGAGTTTAAGGATGATGAATTTTCAGTCCATTCTTGTGCTACCAAAAGTATGGAAGATCGAAAGCAACTAAAATGTTTATATTCTGAAAAGACATTCACCCAAGATTGCCACAGAACCCTTCATCACAAAACTCACACTGGAGACAAACTTTATAAAAGTCCGAAACAGAAATTCGTCTATCGAAACAACCAGAAAATCTGTGAAGTAACCCACACAGGAAAAATATCAATTTATAAATGCCCCTATTGTGAAAAAGAGTTTTCTACGCTTTGCAGTTTTAAAATTCATGAAAGAATTCACACTGGGGAAAAACCTTTCAAGTGTTCGTTTTGTAATAAACGATTTAATACTTCCAGTGATCGGAAGCGTCATGAAAGAATTCACACTGGAGAAAGACCTTTCAAGTGCTCATTTTGCAATAATCGATTTAATACTTCGTGGAATCTGAAGTGCCATGAAAGAACTCACAGGGGGGAAAAACCTTTCAAGAACTCTCAACAAAAAGATCATCACGAACAAGTCTCATCTTTAATTAGCCAAGTCGGCAATCAAAAGCACGATTGTCTAGGACATTTGACACATCAAGAACAAATTCATTTCACAGGTGCCATGGAATTGAAATGTTCGTTTTGCGAAATGACATTTAGTCACGAAGAACAAAGAGCAAATCACGAGGAAATCCATAAGAGGGACGATGAAAATGTGAATGAGAATTTCATTGTAGGATTCTAATGTCTTTGCTGACATTTTTACACAATAATAGGTGTGTGCTACATGAACCTCGAGGTAAAGTGAAGTTGTTGTGGAGAAATCCTGAGTGGAGCGCTAGTGAGTTCTGACAGCAGTATTAAGACTGATAAATAGAGCAATTAAGTTAAATGGTCAAGTCATTTTATCGAAAGGATTAGTTACGACTAAGATGTTTGCTCTAATTGCATAGGTAGTAGGGCATTCCGCTAATTATATACAAAATCACCAACATTCCAGTTTCCTCATTCATTGTATCCAAATCGGATTTCATTTTGATGAATGTTGTGAATATCTTCATTTTATACCGTGTGATCAGTTTACACTATAGTGCAGTTTATACATGGGCTGGACTTAGTGTTTAGATAGCCCTGTGTCAAATGTCACAGGTCATTCTAAAATAAACCATTATACACATCTTGTAGAGAATCGTTTTG
>JAQFYB010004089.1:0-17276 GCA_034694085.1 Pogonognathellus longicornis | reverse complement strand
ACCACAGTCGTGACGACAATGGGGACCACAGTCGTGACGACAATGGGGACCACAGTCGTGACGACAATGGGGACCACCGCCGTGACAACAATGGGTACCACCGCTGTGAAGAAAATGGGTACCACCGCTGTGAAGAAAATGGGTACCACCGCCGTGACGAAAATGGGATTAATTTTGTTTTGCAGAAACGCAACAGAAACCCAATAAAATACGCGGGAATTTCACGGGAATCTTTTTTTTTAAGGGTCTAATATGTGTATTTTACCTTTTTATGAATTAAACCTTTCTAGAATCCCGTCAATTTATTGACGGGCACTTTGACTAGTATCATATAAATAACAGTTTCCAACCTGGTAAACAAGAGCGTGCTGACCAACTTTTATTCTAAATGTTGAGCCTCCCTGGATGTGTCCAAGTTACTTCAATTTCACAGCTTCTTTTTTTTATTTTTTTCACATTTTGTTGGCAGGGTGTAAGATGAGTAAAAATATGTTTTAAATAACTAGCCATTTTGAAAGATAAATATAATACTGGTATCATCATCTAAATTAAACTAAGTCACAATAAACTCAGAAGGCGGAATATAGATTAGATAGACAAAGTCCAGGCATAGAGACAAAATAATACAGCGTGATCAGTCTACACTGCAATATGAAAAATACATGGGGTGGAGAAAGCCTCAGTTAGACCTGTCTCAAAAAGGTCACAGGTCAATTCGAAATAAACTACTGTACATATCTTGTAGAGAATCGTTTTGCGCATTTAATGAGCTATGACGTAATGCGCTTACAAAAAATTATGCGCGCCTAAGGCGCTTTGGCGCAAAGCGTGTATAATTGATTTAGGAGATAAAACCAATATTTACTTTAAAGTTACACAAGAAATTAAAACTCACTAAAAGATGCTTTGCGCCAAAGAGCTTTAAGCGCGCATAATTTTGTGTAAGCGCATTATGTCATAGCTCATTAAATGCGCAAAAAGATTCACTACATGATGTGTACAGTAGTTTATTTCAAAATGACCTGTGACCTTTGTGAGGCAGGCCTAACTAAGGCTTCCTCCACCCCATGTATTTTTCCTATTGCAGTGTAGACTGATCATGCTGTATTATATAGCCACAAACCAAATTTTTAGATAGCAAAACTAATTTAAAGGCGAAACAGTTTAAATAAAAGCCTATTTTAATATTTATTTGCGACTAAATTAATTTTGACGGAACAGTACAAATAGTCATGCATTTCCAACTCTTTAAACCTATTGGTAGATGTTATATTATGGATTCAAGTCAGGCAATAAAAATGTTCGATCCGAAACCCACTATTGGCTTAAACGTACATCCTTTTATTAAGACCATATTTATTTAAAGCTTATTTATAGTGGTCACCAATCGTAATTTACGCTGTTAACGGCGGGCTTGATTTATAACAAAAAAATTGACTCCAATATGAATAGTTTTATGGCTTAAATTTCAATTAACAATTAAATTGAGATTCATTCACACAAAAAATTAATTTTGACAGCACATGAGTTGCCTCATGTGCTATACATCGTGTATATATTCAAAAATGAACATATCCTTCGAACACAAAAATACAGAATTGATTCCACAATAAATACAATACACCACACCCCGATTAAAACTAAGAGAAAAATAAATGTTGTGCCAATCACTCCTGAAACTTGCGCACTTACAGGAAGCCGTAACAACAACTTCTGTTTTGCGGTATATGAATGTAGTTTGGTATAGTATGAAGACCCTAAATTAAATTTCGATTGATATATCCCTACTTCAACTATTCTCTGGAAACCTGAATTTAGAATATCACTAAAACCATTTTCAAACGTCCAATACTGCACCGGGGGTGATATGGGATCTTTAAGTGCCTGGCAGTAAGGACTTGCTTCAATTGCAGGCAAAACATGATCCGAAGCAGCAAAATACAGATTCGTCAATTCCTTGGACTGGACGAGTTGGCCTGATATCTTTATCAGCCTTTGCATTTTCAATCCGTAGTAACCAGAATACAATTGCGCTCGGACGGCTTCGCCATGCTGAATATTAAGATCATGATTAAATTGCTGTCTGTTTTGGTCATTGGGAGCCATTATTACAAGTTTTATGGGGTGTGCAATTTTTTTAACATTTAATAGTCCGTTAAAGTAGTCTCCGAATTGCGTGTTAATATGATATAATTTATCGAAAAATTTAGATGGTACTTTGTATCGACCTATCACAGGAGTATAATAGTCTCCTTTCAAAATATATGTGTAATTAGCTAGTGTGGGTTGTGTTTGAGGCACAATGCTTTCACTCGAAACAAAGCATTCGTACAAAGCGAGGATCAAGAAAGAAAAGAAAACGAAGAGAAGCTTCAGTTTACTTGAAATCGGAACATGGTCTTGTCTAATAAACAAAGAAAGACTCGACAGCCATGGAAAACTCGATGAATGGCTTTGTTTTAAAATTTTCTTCACACAATTAGATAGAAAATAATTAAATGTCAGGGCTACAATTGCAATGACTATACACAACCAAGACATTTTGTCAAAAGCTTGAGTCCACGCTTTTATTGACCATTCAGAACTGTAATACATTCCGCTTTGAATCTGTACTCCAAAGTTGCAATAAAATAGCAAAACGTTTTTACTACTGACGACGCTCATAAAATAGTTTTCAGAATAGTGTAACGTATCTTGTTCAGAAAAAGTTCTTCTTATGTTTATTAGTCCACATTTGTTGATTTTCACAAAAGTTCCATTTTTGTATTTCAACAGCAAACTGTTGAGTTTTTTTGAGTATGTGCACTTATTTTCTCTTCTCTCAATCTGCTCAGGACCACATTCTTCTTCCGTTTCTTCGATAGACATTCTAAGTGTGTTAATACCTATAGGACTGCCATAAACTTGTGTTGGTCTTGCTTTCCATGTTTGTAGGTTTTTGTCATTTTCATTTAGTCGTTCAAATTGATGTCTACTGTGTATGTACGTGCAGATTTCGAATCTTTTGTTCGGATTAGGATTTGGAAGAGAAATAAATAACTTGACGATGCTAAATCTCTTTTCCCAAATCCAGTTAAAAACGTCCTGTGCAATTTCTCTATTGGGATATAAATAAAAAATAGTACTATGGGGTCTATGCAATAGTAGTGGGTCAAGTGGAATGTAGTAAAGGAGTCTAAAATGCTCTGTTTGGTAGGAATCAAAAATCATCAAACTGAAATCGCAGAGCAGTTTGAAAATTTGTTTAAGCCTTCTATTTCGACGGTTTGACCGATCTTCATGCACTGTATAAATAGTCCAGGGTTGGGAATGTTGTGCTTCTTGTATTGTAGTTTCCATCAAATCAATCGTAAAGTAGGACGAGGCTTGGATGGTTAAATGAAATTCACAATCTTTGTACAAGTAGAACAATTCACTCTGGATGTTTGCTCTCACATCATCTGTCCCCGATAGCGCAAATATACACACAAAAATTGTTTGGGTAAGTAATGGTAACATGACTAACATTATAAATAGGTGCTATAAATAAAAATAATATATACACGGATAATGAAACTAAAGTTATTATTTAATTATCCAGCTGTGCGGTTTCAAGAACAACTGGATAAATATATTCTCGAAATTTAGGGACAAAATGTAGAACTTCACTATTTTGAACTTATGATAAATGTAGGCATACAGTTTAGTAATTTGTAATTAATCGTGTACACGAATAATGTATATGACTAAGGGCAGCAAAGCTGTATGTCAAAGCATGGGAGTGGAATAAACTACGACTGTTTTCAATTCCCGTGAAATTAATATCTACAGCATAGTCGAAAATATTTTATAGCCTTGCCTTTTCATATTTTTTCTAGAAAACGATTTCTGAGAACAACTTGACTCTGACGTATATTAGTTTTTTACTACTCCAAGTCGTGTCAAACATGTATGTTGTATGTTTGTAACCATGTTCTATGAAACAAACAAACAAACGTAGGTATCATATTCGATGGTTTATATCAAATTTCTACTCAATATACCACAGAATCACAAGTCAAGCGACAAAGTTTTATCGCTTCACATGTAACAATAACAATAATATTATAGCAGTGATATGAATAAAACAAAAGCAAATTTTACATACTTTTACAAACAGGCGCCGAATTGTTTTATTTACATTCACATACATTGGCATGAGAACTCCACTCAGCCTGTCTTTAGATAAAAAGTGTTTCTTAATATGAGATAGTTTAGGCATGGAACTATTTTTCTACATGTAATACAGACAATATAGGGAAAACGATGGAACGGCCACAGCCATACATATTGTATAACGTTCAAATTACATTTAAGTTATTTACTGTATCTGGTCCACGTGTTTTTAGAAAATCGTAAAATGTCATACGGACATGTAGAAAATTTAACCCTTCCTATCAGATTAACAATTAATAAGCTATGAATTTAGTTATTACCCTTTTTTAAAAATGGAGGGGTCTTATAATTAAAGAATCAAAAATAGGTAAATAATACGTCAATGACATCATTTTAATATTATACTGAAAAAAAATGAGTGAAAATGACTTAAGAATTTTCATTTTAAAAATAATAATATACGATTTACATGGTCTTCTAAGAATTTTTCTACATTTTTCATATGCTTTGTAAAGCTCGGGTTAGTTAATGAATGATTATAGACATTTTTGTAGAATTTGCTTTTGTTCAAAACCCCGCAAAATTGCTTTTTTTCAATTTTGGGGCCTGGGGTTGAGAACCGCACTTTTATAGGCAAATTTGGTGCCACGCGTGGCACGAAAAACAGAAATTCCATCTTTGTTATCAAGAATCAAGACTGAGGAACTCTCGCATCATACAACACCACCGACTCCGATGCTCAGCATTGATACTATCAAAACTGAGAACTCAATACCTTTACCGTGTTTCTTTTCTAATCTTTTTTAAGCCTCCCTCTATTCATAGTTCTACCTTCCAATAGTAACATCTCGCTATTTATATCCTCAATTAAAGATAATGAAAGTGGATTATCTCAGTAAATTGTATTACAGGATGCCAGAAGGGATAAAACTAGACCTTACACTTACAAAGTAAAAATATATATTTTAGGGAGGAAATATCGCACTGGATTTTATCAGAGGTTCTTGGCAGTGGCTATCCTGGGTTCAGTGGGCCCTGGTTCAAAATCACCATTTTGGGCTTCAGTGGGCCCTTTACAATGACGTTGCAATAAATATCAACTATCTATTAAATACTTAAATCATTTTATTTGATCAAAATAATTGCTAGTATTATTAACACAATAAATCGTCAAATTAAATCAGGTACAACTGTTTGTAAAAATGGGCATCTATTTTCCAATAAATTTACTTTTCTGGTCTTACTGGTAGCAAATATATCTATAAGTGATTCGAAAATCACACTAAATCAATCTAAAATTGCCTGTTTAATGGACAAATGGCCAATCTACATAGTCTATTATGTTCATATAGTTGTTTATGAATTTTTGCTTTGACAAAAGTGTTCATTTGAAGTGACAGGTGGCGTCAGGTAAATATTCTCAAAGCTGTTTCAATGCTTGAAAATGCATTTTGAAAATTATTAAAATAGACCAGCTTTAAAATATCTAAACGTTTTAGTGATTCTAAACTATTTTCACAACTATGAACTTCAACAGATTTAAAGATTGATACTGCAATTTATCTTCAAAACTTTGGTCACTTAATGTCTGGTTTTTTAATTGTAGTTTCTCCGAACTCCTTTCTAGTCCTGAATAAAGCTGAAAAAGTTCAGCTGCTGAACTGATTTTTAGTTCAGTTCAACAGTTCAGTTCAGCGAATGAACGAACTATTTCGATTTGTCGGCCATGACAGCGAACGAACGAACGAACTTTTTCTTTAGTATTGGAACGAACGAACGAACTAAAGTTCCCAACAGTTCAGCTAACAGTTCAGCTCAACAGTTCAACTCCTAGTTCAACAGAACATAATTATTTATTTCATAAGGCTAACTAGATTGTATTATTTTATCTTGCATACAATGCCTGAGACTTGTGTACATTATGTACTTAGTCTATTCTGGTATCTGGTTAGCCTTGATTCCACAATTAATGTTAATATCATGTTGCACTTTGCCCACACAATGTGTAATCGACATCTATGAACACAAAATTATAATATTTATGCAAAGTGTACAATGTAGGTGACGTCAAATGTACCAATATCTTTTGGATCATTGAATTTCCTTCCTTTGAAATCTTTTTCTACTATCATGTAGTAAGTCCGAACTGAACTGAACGAACGAATTTTTTGTTCTCTAGCAGCTGAACTGAACGAACTTTTTTGAAAATCAGTTCAGTTGCTTAACTGATTGAACGAACTATGCTACATGGAACTGAACGAACGAACTTTTTAGTTGAACTTTTTCAGCTCTGGCTCCTGTAGTATGTCAGATTTCGAAGTTGCTTGTTTTGCCACTGCTTACAATTAATTATTTCCCGTACACACTCTTTAGCACCCAAATTTTTTGTTTTTACCAAATGTTTTAAATTACTACCGGTCAATTTTCTTTAGAATTGAAATACTTGCCTATAAAAAAGTCAATCTTTATTTTCATATATTTGCATTACGTATTTCATGCGTGCTTTGTCTGTTAAACTGTATGTAAGTGAATGTGTATAATATGTATTAGAATTTCCACAATTTCCAGCCAAAGACCAGTCTTAATATACAATCCACAGTGTGCTACTAAAGTCTGGAGGGGCCCCTATGACCTGTGGGCACTGGTGCAACGCACCACCTAGCACCATCGTAGTTTAGCCTCTGGTTCTTGGTCATCACCTTCGTATTGGTTTTGTCACTGTCAATATTAGGGATTTAGCTGTTAACATTTCCGGCAGCGGACTCAATCCCTGTTAAAATAATACGTCTTTTTTCGAGCTATTTTGAAATGATTTAATTAATGCACTGTTAAAAAGCTTAAGTATCTGTGGTGCAAATAAACTATTTTTAAATTTTTCAAAAATTTTCAATCTTCGTCAAAAATTGATTTTAAAAATGTAAATATTAGAGATTGAGATTCGCGCTAAAACTACCTTTGTTTACACAAGGCGTATTATAGGCTTCATTTGATAAACAATACTATTGTCCAACAAAGGGATGTTCATAGATCATGTTAGCATTTTACAAAATTCAAAAATTTCCCTATTTAGGCATTTAATTTGAAAAAAACGTTTTTTAAATAAAATTGAATAATGTCAATTCGCAACATGATAACTACGAGTTATTGATTGGAAAAGATAGTTGAACTATGGATCTATGACATGCAATTGGAATTGTTTAGTTATCATGTTGCGAAAAAGAGATATAGAAGTTTGAAAAATTGAAAAATTTGAAAATATTACCATGATTTAGTATGAATCAAATGAAAATTCAGGGATGTAGAAAAATACGTTCATAATACAAGGACATACACTGTTTAAACACAATTAAAACAATTTATTAGATTTGTCTGAAAGTTTGTATACACATGCAGATAAGCCTCCTCAACAATATTGAGTAGGTCACGAAATTTTCTTATCTTGTACTTTGACCTCCACGGGTCAATACACTTAACCTGGTGTCATGGAAGTTTATCTTTTGGATTTGTCTGAAACTTTGCATACCCATCCAGATGGTGCTTCTCAACAATATTGAGTAGAGCACGAAATGTTTTCACCATGTACTTTGACCTCCACGGGTCATTACACTTAACCTGGGGTCATGGATGTTTATCTTTTGGATTTGTCTGAAACTTTGCATAAACATGCAAATGGGCCTCCTCAAAAATATTGAGTAGGGCACAAAATTATATTACCATGTACTTTGACCTCGTCGGGTCAATACACTTAAACTGGTGTCATGGGAGGTTATCTATTAGATTTGTCCGAAACTTTGCATACATATGCAGATGAACCTCCTCAACAATATTGAGTAGGGCACGAAATTTTTTTATTCTGTACTTTGACCTCCACGGGTCAATACACTTAAGCTGGGGTCATGGAAGTTTAACTTTTGGATTTGTCTGAAACTTCGCATACACATCCAGATAGTGCTTCTCAACAATATTGAGTAGGGCACGAAGTTTTTTTATAATGTACTTTGACCTCCACGGGTCAATATACTTAAGCTGGGGTCATGGAAGTTTATCTGTTAGATTTGTCCGAAACTTTGCATACACATGCAGATGAACTTCCTCAACAATATTGAGTAGGACACGAATTTTTTTTATCCTGTACTTTGACCTCCACGGGTTAATACACTTAACCTGGGGTCACGGCAGTTTATCTGTTCGATTGTTTTCGAATTTTTAAAATTTAAATCGAAATTTTGAAATTTAAATCGAAATTTTGAAAATTAAATCGAATTTTTAAAATTTAAATCGAATTTTTAAAATTTAAATCGAATTTTGAAAATTTAAATCGAATTTTTAAAATTTAAATCGAATTTTTAAAATTTAAATCGAATTTTTAAAATTTAAATCGAATTTTTAAAATTTAAATTGAATTTTTAAAATTTAAATCGAATTTTTAAAATTTAAATCGAATTTTTAAAATTTAAGTCGAATTTTTAAAATTTAAATCGAATTTTTAATATTTAAATCGAATTTTGAAAATTTAAATCGAATTTTTAATATTTAAATCGAATTTTGAAAATGTAAATCGAATTTTGAAAATTTAAATAGAATTTTTAATATTTAAATCGAATTTTTAATATTTAAATCGAATTTTTAATATTTAAATCGAATTTTTAATATTTAAATCGAATTAATTATCGAAGGACGGTGCACTAACAGACAAACGAAAGCTGTTATTATAAAGTAGCTGTATTGTGTATGCTACATTGCATGTTGCCTACACATTATTACCTAACATTTTATTTAATATATGTGAGATGACTGAGTACGTGTGTTTATACTGCACTCGTGTTTAACTACGCTCACTCAGTGAACGAGAACCAACCCAGCAACCGCATTGCAGTCCTGACTGCTGCTCAGAGTTTAGCTTCGGCATTCAAATTTTCAACGCGGTACGGCTGTGTACAGAAAAATACACGTATGATTTGAAAAGGGATTGAGTCAGCGTACCTTTTCCCAGATACACTGTGTGTTGAACAGCTTTTCATCACCACACACCTTGGACTCGACAAATACGTTTGGGTGGATAGTATATATATATTTTGGAGTAGCCTCATTATTTTCGTGGAGTGGTTCAACTCAATTTGGTACACACTCACAATAATTACCATAAAGTTGACAACCATAAGTTTAATGAAGGTTATGAGGTGAGAAATTATTATTTGTTCTGTTCCATCAAGCGAATACTCTCTATTAGAAATAATATTTTAATTTTGACAAACATTTAGTTGTTTGAAGATCTCAGTTTAAAGAACTGCAATAGCAACAACAGAATAATCAGAAACCAAGGACTGAAATCTACTTTGAAAGAATATCAGATATTGACGATATACTACGCCATACTTAACATTGCCGGTTTTCGGTTATTGCTTCCGGGATCGTATTACTCATGGCATCATGGCAACTCTATGTTTGTTCACACTCATATTGCTGTTCCGGCCTTAGAGTTCTCTGTCTTTTTTCTTATCTCTACTTTTGATCTAACCAGTGTAAGATAGGGAAAACGTGCTTGCTCCATGTGTTTGTAGTAGGGTACTACAGAAAAAACAGAGAACTCTAAGGCCGGAACAGCAATACATGTCGGAACCAAACTTCATTTTCTCATTTTCACTATCCTATTTTATACGGCTTTGTTCATTTTGGTCTATATTTCCGTTGACATGTTGATAGCAAATAGGATTACACACCTGTCAACACAATTTTCACTTATTCCGACGAAATACTGCTCTTTTCTTTCCAGAATACAACGTGTGGAAATTAGAGCAGCAAAACCTCATGTGACATGATGAATTCTATAAATATTTTTTAATCAAAAAGTTACAATATATCGAATCAACAATAATAAATACACCTGTACATGTAATGAAATTATTATGGTATGTTTTATTGTGTTGCTTTCGTTGCAATAATGCAGGGAGACAATTTTAATATTCAAATATCGCACAATTCAATAATAGTTGAAATGACAAATGACGAATTGAAATGACAAAGAGCAGTACAATAGTATGAGGCGCTGTTAATTTTTCGAGTTCAAATAAAATCAATTTCTGAACCAATTCAAATGCCTTGTCTTTTGTTTTTGTGCTCCAGAAATAGATTTCTGAGAACCAGCTTGCTATCAACTTCCATAAAATTTGTATTACATGCATAAGTCTATATCTAACCTAAACGTATGTGAAAATTGAACGGCCCAAATAAAAAGTACACGCAGAACTCGCCATAAAAAGCGACCTTTTCAGTTAACGACGAGTGAGCTCTGCAGAATTGCACAGAGCCTAGCCGCAGCAAATCTGCAGAGTTCTCTCGTTGTGTACTGTGTTCGAATTTGTTCGACGGGCAATTATCGACATTTAAACTGTGCTTATCCGACGTGTTCAAACGTCAGAAACATTTCGTTGCCCTTTAATACAGCGCAGCGTGTGAAACCGCGAGTATAATATATGTCCTTGCTGAAAAACTTACAAAAACAATGTTATATTTATATATATTATGTAGCTATTTCCAATGCGTCTCCAATTTATGATGTTAGAAGGGGCTTATACATGGGCTCGACTTATCTCTTAATTAGCTCTATTTCAGAGAAGTTAGAGATATTTTGCAACAAACCATCGTTCACATCTTGTAGAGCATCGTTTTGCGCATTTATTGAGCAGTAACACAATGTGATTTCACAACATTATGTGCGCTCCAAGCGCTTTGATAAAAAACGAAAATTTGCTATCTTGAACTAACACTTTCTTGTTTATTTACCTTCAAGTCGATTATTGAGTGAGAGCTAGCAAATAAGAGAAAATAAATTCCAGACTCATTTTCAAATCCTGGACAATGTTGGATCTAGTATAGGCTGGAATAGGAAAACTACCAACTCCAATCTTCACTCACCCCTTGTGGGGGTGCGGACGATACGAAGTGTTTTTTACTGGATATTAAACAACTTTTGCAGTTTTCAACCAAAATGAAATATTTATTTTTTAAAGAATGTCAACATACACACAAGCGGCTCATCCTATTCCGGAGTCAAAGGTGTGAAGGTAGGAGTCTGAAAAATTTAAATTTTAAAATTGAGTGTTTACCAACAAAACAGCAAGTTTATGGTTAAACTACGTACACAACAAAAAAATGAGGTTTATTTGGAGAAATGCCATTTTGAGTATTTTCAACCTTAACACACTTATAAGGTCAGATTTGTGTATAAAGGTTACTTTTAGTCCGATATCTTGTGGTGTACTTAGTTTGACCGTAAACTTGCTGTTTTTTGGTAAAAACTTAGTTTAAAAGTTTAATTTTTTTCAGGCTCCTACCTTTACACCTTTGACTCCTGAATAGGATGAGCCGCTCGTGTATATCTATGTTGACATTTTAAAAAAACATTATATTCATTTTGGTTGAAAACTGCGAAAGTCATTTAATACCCAGTGAAAAACACTTCGAATTGCTCTCAATAGTTGGTAGTTTTCCTATGCCATACCCTATACAAGATCCAACACCAGGTTGTCCAGGATTTGAAAATGAGTTGTGGAGTTTTTCCTATTTGCTCTCGCTCAATAATGGGTTTGAAGGGTAGACAAGAAATGAATGTTAGTTCATGATAGCAAAGAACCCTATCGGATTTGATACTTATATTGGCTCCGTAAAAAAGCATATTTTGCAAAGAGATAGAGACTTCTGCTATTCACCCCAAATTCTTGACTATATATCCGATGAATTGTGAAAAAATTGTAGGCACCTTTTTTGGTTAAGCCCGACTGATTGTCGCCAAAGTTGGGTCTTTTCCCTACTTAAATACATTGGGCTCACCTACTTCATTAAAAAATTCAACTTTTGCAAGTCAGTAGAAAGTTGCCCTTTTGTAGACATAAAATTGAGGTATCAATATATTTATCAACAAAAAATTGTAGGCACCTTTTTCGAATTTCTGGAAAAATTCCAATTTTAATTTTAAAATTATTATACGTACCACATTTTACAGTAAAAATTGTATGCAGTTAGTGGTTAGTTACCAAAGTTAGTTGCTTGTTACTGTAGATTTACAGGCTACAAAGATATGGGTTGTACTTGTACTGTCATTATGCCCTCACTTCGTAACAAACGATACCAGACATCCGACAATGCGCATGCAAGGTTTATTAAGTGATGGATCTTCGACACCACTTTATGGCAATGTTTTGTCTGTTTGTCTGTCTATCCGTTTTAAACATCTTGCTGTCCCGCACACATCCGTTCATTATTACATACCACCGTATGGTATTTTTGATTTTGCATATCTGCCGCGGTACCATTGCACCACGAAGTTTTAAGCTAGTGCATTTGCACCATTACGTAAAATATGCAAATCATAATTTTGACCTATTTTACATGCTGATTACGATACAACTAACTAAAAACTGTGCTAGGTTGGTGTAATTGGAATGTAATTAAGTGTAATTAAATTACAAATCACATGTAATGTAATCAAATTACCAATCACATGTAATGTAATTAAATTACAAATCACATGTAATGTAATTAAATTACAAATCACATGTAATGTAATTAAATTACAAATCACATGTAATGTAATTTATTTTAGAATTATAGCTATGTAATTACTTACAATTGTAATTTGACGTGGAGTATAACAAAAATAATATAAAATAATTTTTCATAGTATGGTTATTAATAATTGTGTAATAATAAAATTGTATTACGCAATGTGGCTTATTATGTAATTAAATTGTATTACGCAATGTGGCTTATTATGTAATTAGTATTAAATGTAATTTGTAATTAGAATATAAAGTAATTTACCCAACCATGAAACAGTAATGCAATTTTGCAATGACAAACAAACTACTTCCACCACTTTTTTATATTGGTTTTACAATGTTTTTTTTCTTTTTAATGTAACTATGAAGTTCCCTCTGATTGTAATCCACGTGATTTTGGAATTCTACTCAAAATCACGGAATTATAAAATCGATCTTTGTCTTTTCCTTGTTTGAGTTTTATTGCATCTAATTAAAAGTGCTTTTCCGGATCTTCTCTACTCTCCTCACGCCAAAGGTAAAGAAAAAGTTTACTTACGTTTAATTTTAGTTTATGCATTAGTTTAGTCATTAATTTATTGTAATTTTAGATAATTTTTAATGTGAATTTTAAAGCGCATAGCTGTAATGGCAGTTTCGGAGCGTTAATCTTAACCGGGCAGAAGCTGTGCGCGTGTAGCCTATAACGGTTAAGAGTTCCAATGAAACATCATTGCCCTAGATTAGGATGATAGGCGGTTTTGACGGGGGGTAATATATTTGTCGACAGCCGTGCCAATAGACATTTTGCGATCCGTGTGTCTATTTGCACGGCTGCCGAAAAATTATTACCCCACGTCACGACTGATGGTAGGCATTGAGATGGCTCCCCACAAATTGTGGAATGCCTTAGATTACATAGTCATCATATGAGGGGAAAACAATGCCATTTTCTCGTTTCACTCTGCCATATAGTTTTAACTCTTTCATTAACAGAAACTTCTTTGGGTGGTAACTTTACGCATTTATGGCACGTATAACACAGTTTACAGTAAAATTTTAAAAAATTAAAATATTTCATCATTATTTTGAAAAGAAATTAAATATCATTTATTTAAAAATTGTTAGTTAAAACATTATTAATATATTGATTTTAAAAAAAACCAAGTAAAATATTCTTTTGAAAATCTATCATAAAATTCAATGATACCATTTTCTCTCTCTTATCAGCTACTTTTTATATTTCAGATGGGGCATCTTATTTGTGGTATTTGTCGCAATCGAATAGAGGCAGGCGAAAGAAAAACCAAAATAGGAGCACAATGTTACACCACAAAAATTCAAGTTTTGGAAAGTATTAAAGAAGTAGTATATGACAAAAAGGCTTACATGTGCAAAAAATGTAGATTACTTGTATTGAACTATACCATTAATAATGAAGAAATAAATGTATCAAATGATATTCATGTACAAGATGATCTTATGATTGAATGTGTCCCTCCAAATCAAATTGCCAACACACCCAACCAAGACAATTCTATTGAAGACAATAATATAAATGATTTTATGGAGATCGGTGAAAATGTTATTAATGCCCTGGATAATCTTCCAAACAATACACCAAGTGTTTCTACTTCCTCTAATTCATCAACACAGTCAACCTCACAATCGTCATCTAATCAATCACTTCGATCAGAATCCACTCAGTCTCAATATTCTACCACGCAATCGTCAAGTCGTCATTCAGCTTCGCAATCTTCATCAGATACAACTACATTTCAGTTCAGTTCATCCATTAAAACTCAGAAATACTGCTTCCTTTGTAAGAATTTAGAAGGCCGATCCTGTGTTCCCAGAAAAGCAATTATAGACCTTTTTGTGCAAACCAAAATATTGATTCCTCGTCATAATAGATGTTGTTCTTCGCATTTCACTAGTGATGGTTTATTTTCACAATCATCGAAAATGTTAATCATAAATGGCACGGTTAAACAGACAACTTTAACAAAGGAAGAAATGACTAGCTTTCTTTTTGAAGTTGCGGACTCAAAATCCCAGAATTCCAACCTTTTGAACTTTGATGAGAATTCAACATTACCATCTGTTGAATATGAACAGTTCTTAGGGATCACTAAAGATCAATTTAATACGTTGTACAACATCTGCTCGAAAAGTTTGCACAATAGCTCCAATCGATCAGGAAAAAATGCACTTGCCATTTTTATGATAAAACTAAGACTGAACCTCTCGCAAGAAGTCATAGGAGTGTTATTCGGAATAACCCAAGAACGGGTATCCTCCACATTCAATAGAGTACTAGACGTTTTAACCGAGAATTTCGTTCCACAATTTTTAGGCTATCAACATCTAACACGACAAGAAGTTAAGGACAACTACGAAACTGAGTTGTCTCGAGTTTTATTCGAAATTCCACCAGCTGCAATAGGGCTAATCTTGGATGGAACATATATATTCACTCAAAAGCCATCGGAGTTTGAGGCACAGAGAATTTTATGGTCGGGACAGAAGCTAGATAATCTCTGTAAGTCTATGGTTGTGTGTACGACTAGCGGCCACATAGTAGAAGCAGAAGGTTGTTATTCTGCAAAACTCAACGATGCAAAAATTGTAACATCAATGGTTAAAGCTCCTGACGGAATAATGAATTTTGTCAAGGGTGGTGATTATTTTTTCTTGGACCGCGGATTCCGGGATGCTATAGACATATTGGAGGAAAAAGCCATTAACATTCACAGTCCAGATTTTCTGGAAAAGGGCCAGCATCAATTTAACACCGAAGTAGCTAATCGGATTCGCCAAATAACAATGGTTCGTTGGGTAGTTGAAGTTGTTAACGGAAGAATCAAGAATAAATTCAAGATGTTTAGGGACCGGTTATGTGCTTCATATATACCAAAAGCAAACAAGTTATTCAGAGTTGGATGCGCCCTTGTGAATGCATTTTCCCCAGTCGTAGTTCGAGACAAGGATGAAGGTGGTGCTTTAGCAAATGCAGCTTTAACAAGGTCCTCAAATTGTAATTACCTTGCAGATCTTGTTCGAGAAAATAAGTTGGATACACGTCGAATCATTTGGACTGAAGCCGGAATAGATACGATCGAAGCATTTCCCCGTTTGGAGAAAAAGGATATGAAAGAGATTACGTTAGGTTGCTACCAAAACAATTTGGCTGCTAAATATATCCGACAGCATGTGGCTGCTGATAGTAATCAAAAAATCTTTGTGCACAAGGAAAATCATTCCCTTCTAAGAGCGAAAATTGGGTCACGTTTTACGAAGTCTAAAGCACATCAGCTGTGGGTTGAATTTGATGCTACAAAAACTGGAAGCAGCTCCATCAAAGGTTACATTCACACATAATTCGTCTATTTATATTAAATTATATTCGTTACCGCGATTTATTAATGTCAGTAATTGCATTTACTCCATTTTATTAATAACAGGCTACTACTGCCGCTGTAAAGTAGGAAGTCGAACAGTAGGCTGTTGTGCCCATGTGGCTGCGGTGCTTTACTATATGGGCTGGTGCCGTTATAATAGCGAAAATATTCCGAAAGTGAGGAATGTAGTAGCCAATATTATCAGTACTTGTGATTCTGAGAGCGAGGAGGAGGACGACACAGTAGAATAAGTATATACATATTTATATATAGATGTTTAATAAGTAACGTCTGTCTAGTTGATATATCTTATATTTCGAAGTTATGTTTAGTTTAACCTGTTTGTATTAAATTCCAGAGCTCGAAGGGTAAAATGTTTAATACCGGTCATTATTTGTTTGATTATATTTTGTTTAACGTATTATTATTAATTTAAAAAAAATAAAGATAATTATACAGTTAATTGACTATCTTCCATACATTAATATATCCATATGTAAATTAGTTTGATTGTTTTAAAGGACCACGATATCTCGGGGTCTGATGGAGCCCCATTGATGCGAGAATACCATTACATCTCCGGCTGCCCCTCCCCGGATTCAATTCACGCATTATCTATTCATATGATGCTCCCAAGTATTGCACATTACACCAAAGAGCTAAGTTAAGGCAACAACGGTGTTGTCGTTTGGTCTCAATTGCGGCGCTGGGTACGTGCAGTCGAATTGGCATCGGCAGTACGCCGCTTAACCATTGAGCCGCTTCGGCTATGGGTGGTGCAGTCCATGTCTGCACCAAGTCGCACACTTTGACCCCTTATAAGTGCCGGAGTAGCTGATATTAGCAGGCCAAATTATATGCAGATTGTAGCTAAGATCTTGATTTTCCAGAATATGTGCATAAATCTTTGTGTCTTAAAACACTGAATTTCAACTATCTAATGTTTCCGCTGATCAGGTTTTTCGTGCATCGTGGATTGTCCCCTCCACTCGGCACTCCCCTCATACATCCAAAACAAAACGTCGTATTATGACATTGTTTAACTACAGCATGTTTACAGGATTGAAATAGCCCTTTTGCTTTATTACGGATTGGAGGGAGCTCAAAAGCTGGGAAGCCTAAAACCGCTGTGTTAGACATCAATTTATCTTCATTGCTCCATATCTCGAAAACTATAGAAGATAATCGCTATTGGTCAGCGACA
>JAQFYB010004088.1:0-17277 GCA_034694085.1 Pogonognathellus longicornis | reverse complement strand
ACAAATCATCCTCCTCTATTACGTTACAAAAGGTACAAACAGTTTCACTATTTAGGTACACATTAATACTACCTTGCTTAAACATATTTATACTTATTCTACATTGGGCTATTTGATGGACAATTTTCCTTGCCAGCTTAAGGTCCAGGTAGGCGGTTCTACCACTCGTTGGAATAATGCTTTCTTAATAATTATATCGATTAGACTGTCTGACCCTTTGCATATCATTTTCTTTACTCTTTGCTTGGATAGCCAATACCATATCAGTTTTATACATCAGAATCGTCTCACTATTTTTACAGTTCCACAGATTCTCAAAGCCAATTTTAGTGAATAGTTGTTTTAACTGTAGAGCCCAATTATACTTAGGGTTGGTGTCCGCATTGCTTAATAAGCTTCTCCATGCTAGTTTTGTATACCTATGCTCAGACATACTTGATAATCTTATCATAAAGTTAATTACTCTTTTAACAATTTGTGTTTCTAAACTAAAGCTATCAGTCTCTAATCTTACCACATAGTTGGCTACACGAGTTTTATGTATTTTGTGTTCATTTTTGGTTAAATTTATAATAATTTTCGCGCTTTGGGATAAAATGAGCACATATATTCCTCATGTTTCGAGTTTGTCCCCCACCCGAAACCAAATCCCGGCTACGGCCAAGGTCATTACATTAGTATAGCAATGTTATTACAATGGTAATTACTTTTTAAATGTCGTTATATTATATTAATTAGATTGCTATATTATTTTACTACTGTATCACTATGTCGTTAAACTAATACATAAATATATTATTGTTCTATTATTTTATTAAATATGATATATATGTATATCATAAAAATATTTTAATATTTTTTACATATTTCTGCAATTTTTATCAAGTTCACCCTTCCCCAGACCCGATATTTTGAAAATTAAACCTCCATCCACCCTCCTCTATTTATGTCTGTGAATGTTCAATGTTCAACTTTATTTCAGTGTCTTGTCTCATATCAGAATACATTAATTTTGCTCTTCACGAGGTGACACTATCTACAAACTACTAAATTAACTAGGCTAACTGAAGACAATGTCCCCTCTCGACACTACATCTATTTACAAAAATTTCAAATTATAATACTTTATTTGTGTATGCAAATTTTATTCACTTCATCCCTTCCCAAACCTCCGTCTATTGGTATTTTTAAGTGAAATAAAAACAAGTTTTTTTACAGCTATCAGGCAATATTACCTACTTTGAGAAATTAAAACATCACCTCTAAGACATCAGACTAAGGAAAAATTAATTTTATCCAAGACAGGTATTTTTTGAGTCTTCTTACTTTTGAAAGTGTTACTTAATTTACTCAACACAATAACAGGGTACTTGCAGTGGCGTTTCTCAGTCGTACAGAAAATGTAATAAAATTGTAGCGACGCTACAGGGCGGGGCAGTTTTTAAAAACTCAGGGAGGGAAGTTTTTGATAAAAACCAAGAAGAAAACACAAGGCACAAACCGCTTCTTGTATGTATGACAGTTTTTGAAGAGAATTATATTATTGATACACAAAAGTGTGTCCGGGCAGTTTAGACGTTGTAGCTTCTCTACTGGGCAGTTTTTCGTCATATTGGCGCTGCTACATGGCAGGGCAACATGAGACCTGCCTGAACGTGCAGGCAGAAGAATCCTTCCACAGGGCAGCAAAACATTTTCTGTATGCCTGGTGTTTCTAGGATATTTTTAGGGGTTTCCGTTCCAATCAGTTGTCGGAACATGTCGATTTTCCAGCTAGCATAGGCTATATAAAGGAATTGATTTCGAGAAGAAGTACATGCAAATAATACAATATGTAAATACCAGTAAAATCGCGCGTAGCGCAAAACATCTAAGTGAAAACAAAATGAATAAACATATTGTGTTAACACCATTACATTTACTCGTGTATTTTACTACTGACAGACATTATTTGTTTAGATGGCTACACTGAGCAATAAATTGATTGTGTGATTGATCAATTCATACATAAATGTAGTGAACGTCGTTTTTTTAAAATAGTAGAAATGGCCCGCTTCGATTTTGATGGGTCGGAAGGATCGCATACATTTACGAGTGTATAGATTCCCCTGGGGATGACCATACCAGGAATGCATAAACTCTATCGAATTCAAGTGTGACTTTGAAATGTCTCGAATTACTACGAATTCGATGAAAGTGATGACCACACTTACTGTTGGAAGAAGTAAATAAAATGGCATTCCCAACAAATCATACATGCGAACAGTGCCATAAATAGCTAGAATGTGTGCGAGAAATCCAAAAGCTAAGAGTAAAGGGGATATAATTCTAACCATGCCATTGCCAATGACTGCTATCAGGTATTGCATTGCGTGAGCCTTCATGGCAGCTTCGATACTGAAATCTGTTTTCAAATATCGATGAGGTTTGTATATGAATAATTCGGTAATTAAATTAAAGGATGTGATGTACAAAACCATGAATACAAAAACCAGAATAAAGGAAAGATAATAGAGTACGCCGAAAGCCAAAATAAATATAGCACAAATAATATTTGCGAAAATGTGGTGCGAGTAAGCAGGAATGATTAAGTCAAAGAATGGAGTCATAGGATTGTCTTTGTGCAGAATCACTATGCTAGGCATGCATATAAATCCAATAGGCAAAAACGCAAGGCAAAATTTCAAACCAAATCCTATTATGTCAAATCGCTTAGACACATCATCCAAATCTTGTTGAAAGAATCCTGAAAAATAAATTACAAGATCTGAATTAGTTGTTTGTGTAATGTTTACACAATATATGAACCTGCATTTTTGTAGTGATAAAATATTGTTAACAAAAAAGCTGTGTTATGTTTCAAGACATTCTAAACCAGTTGGACAAATTTCCGATCCTACAAAATCTACACATTACTTACACTTATAAATTTTGATTTTATCTGAACTCTAACATGACCGATATTAAAAAATTAGAAAATGCAATTTCAATTCAATTGAATAAAGATACTCATTCCTATCATTGTAATAAAAATTGGTATTTGGAAAAAATAGGATTTGTGGATCACGTACGTGCAAGTTTTCTGTCGAAATGTAAATTAACGTTGAAAATATAGTGAGACTCTTCAATAGAGCACAGTGATGAAGCATTTGCTGATAATACGCAACCTCCCATTGCAAACAACAGAAGATTGATAACGGTTAAAACAATACCATAAGGAGTTGGTGTTACAAATAGTTGAACCATGAAGAAAACAATGAAGTATAGTTCCGAACCCGCCAAAGCACACATAAGAAGGTACCAAACGTATATTCTGTACACATTTTTAACGATATCAATGTTGCCTGTGGTAGCGTTGTATGTAAATGGTCCAAAATGAAATTTATCACAAATCCAAAGACTTTTACGCAATGCGTCTCTTGTCGTTTGGGAACTCATTCCTCGACCAATACCTTCATGGAAGTAATAAAATAAGTTAATAAATAACAAAAATACAAACGCTTAGCAGAGAATGGCACTGATGACGTGACTACAATGAGATTTATTAGATTTAGGTTGATGACGCTGATAAATTTCTACATAAGTAGATATTATTCGTATTGGTTCTGTAACGCCGATAGTCCTGGTCCAAAATGAAATTTTTCACAAATCCAAAGACCTTTCCGCAATGTGTCTCTTGTCGATTGGGAACTCATTCTTCGACGAGTAGGAACAGGAAAGTTATGAAATAAGTGTAACAACAATACTATAGTTTAGCAGAGAAAATCGCTAATGGCCTAACTACGAAGAAATTTAATACATTTAAGTTGTTGACGCTGAAAAGTTCTGACATAAGTATACAACGTAACATATTATATATTATTCGTCCTGGAACGCCTTTTGTTGATATTCTTGACTTGAGTATATTTTGTTTTGAAAGAAGTTTAGGTATGTTCAGTGGCTAAACTACGCTGCGCACAGGTGAGACAAAATCTCAGGGCCCATGGGGTCAGGGGCCCACCACGAACCATGAACCGAAGAATTTTAAAAAATGTATTAGCGTTATTTTATATTTTGCAAAGCTGTATGTCTCTATATAATATCATGAATGGGTCATTGTAAGATATCTAAATTGTCACACTTTTCATCCTACAATTTGCATAGCAGCAGAAACATTTGATGCACTCACCCATAACATTGAAACAAAGTGCAATGCAGTTCAACATCAAAAGTTTATAGCATATATATTTTGTATTATATGCCCACTTGTACCATATTTGAAGCATATTAAAATAGCGACAAATTTCAGGTCAAATTTCACAGGGGCCCATAAAGTTGGCTTGTTTCATGGCCCCGTCAACCTATAGTTTAGCCACTGGGTATGTTGTCTTAAATGTAACCAGGCACTTATATAATATGCCATGTGTATTATAGCCATACATTATACTTGTACATCATTTATTATATTTTATAAATTATAGTGATGGGTTTTGTATGTCTCTAGTCGGAGTGAACCAATTGAGTGCAATTGTAAACCTTTTAAAACGACTGAATTGAGTATTGGAACATTTTACTTCATTCTTTTGCGCAGAAATACACCCACTGCAATATATATCATAACCATTTTTGTTACTTTTTTGTTACAATAACTTATTGTAACAAAAGAGTACGAAAATCGCGAACTTGTTTTGCTTCGATCGAGTTGTATGTATTTTATGTTCATTTTTCGCAAAGTGTAAGCCCAAAGTCATTAGTGTGAGCAATGCTATTACAATGGTATAATAACTACTTTTTATATATATCGTTTTATAATGTTATTATATTATTATTATATTATATCACTATATAGGTATTATTACATTATTATATTTCTACATTGCTATATCATTATATTATTATGTATTACTGTATCATTATTTATCATTGTATCATTACTGTATTATATATATTACTAGTAGTAGTACAGGCTCGCTATACGATATAAACGCTTTTAACAATACACAGTGGCAATGTCTTCAAAACAAACTTTTTTATTTCGAATTAGATAAATAACAGTTAAATTTCAAACAGAATGATGCAAAATATATCGAAAAAAGCTGTCTCTCACAATAAGTGGTGTAGGCAAAACAATCAATTCCGCATAAAAGAAATAAAAATTTCCTACACTATTACAGTGGAGACACAATTGCAATAAAACATGAAATTCATGCGTAGAAAGAAAAAATTCCGAGTTTTTGGATTTTCAAGTTAAATATTCTCATTTTGCTGCCCCTATCTGACGCATACTAGTGCTAACGTGAGTCTCACGTATCTTTTGCGGTATTTAATACATGGGTAGTCCTTTCGCTTTGTTTTGCACGATGAAGGACTACCCATGTATTGAATGCCGCAAACGATATGTGAGAACCCTGTATATGCGCCAACTGCCCACAATCCTTTTTTAAAAACGCAGTGTCGTACTTGATCGTACAAGCCTTTTTGTCAATCGCTCTTAAGGTGACCTTGCTGGTGAGAAGAATTTTTTTGTGATTTCCTTGAAAAGGTCTGCTTATAAATATGTAGTTATAATATATAAGCTAAACAACAGATAGATGTACCTATTAGTTTGCAAACCAAAACAAAGCCACATAGGATATGAATGGCTCTCACAAGAAATCGATCTTTGCTTTGAATATTAAAACAGTAGGGAAAAACGTCGAAATTTTGAGAGATGAGAACTCAATTTTGCAAAACCCTATAGACTTGTGAAACACATCATTCGAAAGCCAGTGCATTTCTCTAGGGTACTTGGAAGCATTTTTTATAATTTTTTGACATACAATGGTTAATAATTTTATTCAAAACACGATTTACATGTATTTCACTACTCAAAAATTTGTTTTTCAAAAAATGATTGTGCATACTAGAAATTTAAAAAATAAATAAAACTCCCTCAAGTGCCCTAGAGCAAAACCTGGAGTTTCCGAATATACATCCCAATAGTACGCAACTTGACCTAGTCTCTGATCCCTGAAAAACCTATAAAGGTCACCTTAAAAAGTAAATAAGCAAACTGGATAAGCACCACATTTGTGGTGCTTATCCAGGGTTTCGTAATGTACAAACCACATTTGTGGTACTTCAGTGTAACATGTGTCTCTGGGCTATTTAGTAGACCAAATTTGTTGTGATTTAGTGTGACTTAAATATTTTGTTACATAACGCTCATAAACGGGTATTAACTCGCGACATACCAAACCTGCTACATTTGTAGTTTTTCAAATTTATTATAAAATTTATCAATGTTCCCTTCCGCCTGGTAACTTGGGATTTTTTGTATTTGTCACAAAACTTTCTCGTTACCTGCCACCGTTTGTTTGAAGTTTGTAAACAAAAATTTGAATTTTTTAAAAATCAAAATCTGAATGTATTAAGACCCTGTATACATTCGTAGACAGGCTCTTAATACATTGGACTACAAATGTAGTTAACAAATTTACATGGGACTACAAATGTAGTTACGAAATTTACATGGGACTACAAATGTAGCAGGCTTGGTATACTACGCAACTTTTTAGGTTTGGTATGTCCCAGGTTAATTAATCCATTTTCTTATTTATTGCAAATTATAATTATTTATTCTAAACTTTACTGATTTCGAAACCCTAGGACCACAAATGTGATACTTGAAATTTACATGGGACCACATATGTGGTACTTCAGTACGAAATGTGGATTCTTGTACTCAGTGTTTCCCAGGTTAAGTTAGTTGGTGCCTAGTTAATGACGCTCCTATGGACTAAATACTCAAAAAATATTACTTCATACTCAAAAGTCTCAAAAATAGCAAAATCTATGGTATTTGCGAGAACAAATTAACATAATTCTTCATTATCACTCTTTTTAGTTAACCTTTTGACTAAAACTGTCAAAATATTGCGCACTTTTCCATGTTTTTTAATGCAAGATTTCGTCAAATTTTGTTACATTAATAAATCATACTCAAATTTTAGGCTTATATTCTGGCAACCCTGGCTAGAAATTTAAACCCAGCCGTACTTACTGCAAATAGTAATAATTTGACTAGTTGCTGGATTTTACATGTTCTGGTTTGGTGGACGTCGGGATTGAAGAGAGGGAGCTGGTGGCATTTTTCGGTTTATAAACCCCGACAATACCTAGGTAGTTATAGGTTGGGTTATCAATAACTTCATAGCCATATTATAAACAAATCCTTCTGCCAGGTTTAAATAAAATGTATCATTTTACTTGGATGAAAATTTGTCCATCTAAGGTTAAGATACAGGCGTTTTGATTTCAACCTGGCAGGTTTAAATGAAAATGCCTGTGTTTTAATATTAGATGGACGATTATCTCTAACAAGGTAAGGTCACCTAACCTTATTAGAGAAAAGAGAAAATACCATTTCCTTGAGAATTGGTCACTACTATCACCAATGAACAAAAACTTGTAACAATTGATAGTTTATTTCAAAGAATTTTGGTCCAAAGATTTATAAAAATTTTGTGTAAAAATGTTGGTAATAATATTCTCATGCCTTATCTTCAAACTCAACTTATAACACCCTTAACGTTGTAAATTTCATCTTAACCAATCGTAACCATTGAATTCCCAACTCTTTCCTTCTCCCAATTGTAAGAGTAATCATATATTTATTCCAGATGAATATCATAGTATATAACAGTAGAAAGCTTGAAAATGTAATAAAACTTTTTATTTTGTACCTCGTGTCCCAGAAAATGTTCAACCCACATTTAAAATTCCTATTATTTACCCCACTAGCTGAAAATGATAGGATACCTATACCAATAAATGTTGTAATCTTGCTTATGAGTTCACATTTTTTTACATTTGCTGTCTCCAAAATCCATTGCAGATTGATGAATAGAAATATTTTACCGCAAAAAATCCATATTAACAAACACAAATGATACACAAATAGATAACGCTCTATCATACAACTTTTAAGTAATACTAATCTTTATTTGAGAAGACTTTTGTTGATTTCTTTAATTGATTATCAGTTTTATCAGTACATGTGCTTAACAACCGGAAATATATCTGGATGGTTTATTAATGAAAATAAAAATGTGTCAGTTATATAAATGAAGATAGTAAATATACGTAAAAATGTATCATTGCAATATAGTCTATGGTAAGTAATATAGACACTGACAATTTTGACAACTTTATAAACGGTTCCAATATATTAGTATAGGTATCCAATGTAAAGAGACGATCATACAATGAAGACGGAACGAAACTGAAAAGATTTTCTACAAATTTGGTTCTTTTCATATTATAGGTATCCGTGCCAGGTTTATACAGCATCTCTTGGCTATGTGGACTTTTGTTATATATAATGACAGTATATTATGATGTTGGTATAAATGTTAAGGATGGAGATGCCATTGCCAAAGAAAAGCATTCAAGTTGAACTCACATTTTCTGATAATATCGCTGAGAACTGTAATTGAATTTTTACGGTTCAAAAACCTCGGATAATATTTTTCTGCTCAATTCTATAGTTTCCCGCTTCTATAGTAAATGTGTATATCTGTATAGGCAGTAATAGGCACCGAATTCCCGTTATCGTTCTAGTAGTTGACTTTCCTTAAAAATCCGATAAAATCTCTCGCACACAACTTACACACACAAATACACAGAGAGCTTTAAATGCAAACACTGTTGGCTATGTATGGATGGAGATGTTTTCACATTGAAAAGATTTCACCAGAAATGTGTACTGTAAAGTTCTCCAGTTTATTTTCATGTAAACGCTAAAAGAATGATGGTAGTTAAATTTGAGTGTAACGTAGTGGACCTAGTTAACTTTTTTCAGGTTCGTTTCTTTCCACTATATTTCTGTAGCAATGCAATGAATTGTACTGGGCGGACTGAATCATCGAAATAAATGCACTATCTAATCACAATAAGTAAAGTTCTCCGTTACATTATATTACTACATATAGCTATAGTAGGCTAGGCTGGTATGCTTTTAACTAACTGTCGTATTTACAACTGGGGACCAAGGTAAGAATACTACCAATGCAATATACCTAGTAGTGTGTCAAGAGTAAGTTTTGTAAAGTAAACTCACAATGAGAGTTGTCCTGCCTAATTCTTAAACACAAACTAGATGCTTTATTGCCAAATTTATATTCTTGTTATGCATGATCATTATAAATAAACATTACGTTTATAAAAAATATAATCTTTCATTAACACTAAACGTCACTAAAGCATTCCTCAAAGTTAAAGTATCATAATATTATTTTAAAAAGAGCCGAAAACACAATTAGATTATTCAAAACGCTCATAATATTTTTCAGTTATCCTAATGCGTAAGAAAATTCTTAACAATTGTAAAGTACTGCTCACAGATTTAAATGCACTCTGAGAGTATAAAATGGAAACTGTAGGTATAGTTAAATATATTCAAAAGTTGAAATGTAAGATTTAATATACAGTATATCACACCAGATGCAATGAGAAAGAAAGCGGAATGTTTTGGTACTACATTTTTGAATTTGGCGGCACAACCGCTGTGTAGTATGCAGCATAATTTCACTATACTGTTTTATATGTTTATGCTAGATTTCACATTATTATCCATTGTTAATCTGGCAGATAGTCTATGGTTATACGCAACTCTCAGTCAAAGTAAAGACCTTTGCTAAGATAGCTTCTGTTTTTTTCTCACTGTAACTCTCCATTGTAAATACGTCGGTAAACTGTACAGTATATAAGTGCTGAATGGCTGTGTAAGCGTAGTAGTGCAGCCTTGTAATGTCTCGGTACTTTTCTCAATCTTTTGTGAGCTTTACGTGTATTTTGCATTAGCGAGTGACAGTTAAGTATGCTGTATAGTTGTATAGTAAATAGTAATTGTACAATTCTATGTAATACAATTGGGACATTTGTAATGTAAATGAGCCAATAAAACTAAAACACCAAGAGTAGAAGTACGTAAAGAAATAAAGTGACCTGCTAAGTCGGTTGTGTGTGCTAATAAAAGAGCTACTAACGAACGAATTCAAGGGACACAATGTTTTATATATCCTGCATTAAGATAGACGTTAATTGCAAACAGAGCAGTATTCAGAATTGCTATGCTATGTTGTATCTAAGTAGTCGCATTTCGCATGCACTTATATTTACATGAAATGGCCTGTGTTGGTTGACGACAGTCTCGAACGACATTTCCGATAAAGCTTACATTTTTTTCCACGAACATTAAAATTACAATTTAACATTAAGCTAACACACATTCTAAAACTGCACGCTAGATATAATGCTATGTCTAATCTGCCAATTAACTTAAACAAAACTCAATAAATTTCAACTCCATAATATATCAAAGTATTTTAAAATAATTCCGTCATTTTCGAGTAGCATTGGTACCTCTAGTGTCTAGTAAATGTAACTATTGTAAAATAATTGTCAACGAAAATTAATTTTCGTTATACCTAATACAATGTTGTAAGTGACGAAAATCAGAAATTTTAATAACTAAATCGAAACCGTTTGGATAAAAATCTAAAAATGAAAATCGAACCTGAAAAACTAAAAATCTTGCCAAAATTAAAAATTTTGCGGCATATATATTCCTTACTAAATTAGTGAAATAGAAAGAATTTTTACAAAATTAAAAATAATTTTCAATACAATCCAAAACGTCATACGTAAAATATTGGAACTGAAGCTGTGGCGGTTAAAATCGTAAACTTTAGGAAGAAAGCTAATCAAACTGAAACCAAATAAGTTTTTTTCCTTTCTTGGATAACCCTTAGTAAGTCTTTAAGACATTGATAGAGAGAAAAAGATTTAGCTAACTTGTATGCTGATACACAATTCAGCGATCTGCAATATCTGTTTAGTGCTTTGAGTTAAAATATATAGGTATGTATAGGTACTTAATGTTTATTTTATTCTATTTACTCACAGCAAGGAGTACAGTTGAGGAACGTGACACAAATAAAAGATATCGGATTATTTATATATGCTGTATACAGATACAGTTTCTTTCAGACGAGAAATCCTTGCTCTCTAAGTCTTTGTGATAAATTAAAGTGAGCATGTAAGGTGACGTGAGAAGGTTATATAAAGCAGAAAATAAAAGCGATTTGTTTTAAAGAGACGAGACGAGTTGAAAAGGGCTGTGTGGAGGTGTAGCACATATACATAAGCCGTAGTCTAAGCCACCTACTACCTCCTTGTTTTCAACGTAAAAGTCAAGTGATGTAAGTAAAAGTAAACTATACCTTGACTCAAGTCGGCTTGACTTGGTCGTGATTTGAAGAATCTCCAATTAGATTCTATTTTCGAGTAAATCCAGGCAAAGACGGAAATGTGACTAGAATGTTGAATTCTCTTGCATTACTAACTAAGGATCAGTGGGAGAACGACGACGGTGGCGGATGAGAACTCTAGAATTTAGAACGAAGGTATGTAAAGAAACGGGAAAGAGCATAATATTCTTATATAGGAAACACCACAGCAGCCAGGGATACAAAAACACATTTTCCAGGAAATATAAAAAATTGCTTCCTTTGGGTTCACATTTTTCCAAAGTATGCAAAAAATGCAGGGATGCAAAAAAGAATTTCCACGGGCTCAATTGGTTTTGCAATAAAATTCTTTCTACAAGTATTTTTTAGGCTACATGTCAACGGGGGATCCCCGAATTTCTCTCCTTATTGTCGCGACATGATTAATTGCAGTGGGAATTTTTACAATTTTCTCAAAGTTGAATATTTATCCTACGCGCACTTGAACATGTGGTTGCATTTTCAGACTCTTTCAAAATTCTAGGGATTGAGATTTTTCGAGAAATTTACAGGGCGTTCTTTATGTAAATAGTTGCGCGGATCCCACATTTATTTGATTTTGCGTTCTTTTTATAAATAGTTACCAGGATCCCATATTTATTTCACCCCTGCACATCTGAAGGGAAGAAAGGAAGTCTCAGATCTTAGAGAGAGAAACGTGGAAAGACTTAGTGGAGGAAAGCGTCTCAAAGTTAAAGTTGTGTAAGTCAATCGATATATAGCATCCTCCTTTTCGTCTCCATTGAAACACTCTGTGAAAACAAAAGGCAAAATGTCTTTCCTTCCGCTGCTCTGTGTCCTAACTCTCTCTCTCTCTGTCTTTATCCTCCCATTTCAATCTTAAGCTCTTTAAGTTTCATTCCATTCCAACGGTCATCTTTGACATTACATGTAGAATCCTTCTACTAACAAAAATTCTTTTGCATGGAACTCTTTTCCTAGACGATGGGTATACATTACTTGGTTCGTCTCAGAGTGTAACTATATATTAGATACGGTGTACGTGTCGCCATACAAACAAATACTCGCCATTTAACTGTCTCCTTTGGCTTCAGTGTCTTTCTCACTAAATCCTTGAAAGCTTTTCAATATTAGTCTGCTATTTATTTTATAGTCCACCACCATCCTCCAGTTCTTCTCCAGGAACAAGGAAGCAAGGGGTACATGTAAAGATACGGTATACGTATATAATGTAGTAGAAAGAATGATAATGTATAAATGCTAGTGTGTGTAGAGAGAGAGAAAAAAGTGGGGACGCCGGGTCCACTGTGTGATGCAGTAGAATATATCTGTAAATTCTTCTTGCTCCCATGTAATAAAAACAGTTGAAAATAATAGGGTTATGGCGCCTGAAAGAAAGTCGTGCTACTACTTGAGAACAAGATTTGTTTCACTTCACTTCGTAAGGTCACTGATGGAGTTTGGAATTTAGTTCTGACTGGGACTGTACCATGATTTATTCATTTCCTATTATGGGAGCAACCAAAATTTGACAAGCGACGGTTTATGGACTCGTATGTCTATATAAAATAATATACTAGAGACATTTAAGAATTTTAGACCCGGTGATGCTATACGTGCATGAAAATAAACGTAATCAACTCCAGAGTGTACAGTGTGATGGTATGTACAAGATGGAATAAAATTCACAGCACCCACATCGCGTATAATTTGGCTTACCGCTAAAATATTACAAATTTTTTTACAGGATATATGTATAATTCCCTTTTAAAAAATATTAATGTAAAAACGTACCTACTAATGTATTGGTATAATCTACAATATAAAAGCTATGGAAACTATGGAAAGGTAAAAAGTATTTTGTTTAAGTTTTGCAATAAGTTTAAATTAATATTGTATAAGCTGTCGTGTTTAAGTAGTTTGTTCTCAAAATCCTCTCCCTTACTATCATATTCTTATAAGTTTTGCTCATTAAAACAACAACAAATTTTCATTTTCTGTAATCTTTTGACATATTTAGATTTATAGTACTTTAAAACTGTTAAAATAAATCATTTCTATTACCCTCATGGCATTATGGCACCTGCTCATGCTTTCAAAATACGACATTTTCTACTTTAATTTAATTTTCAGATGACGTTGGCACTATGAAATATAAATGTTCTGCGTCATTGCCTCTCCAATGCACTTTTACCGCTAAGTGTTGCTTCTCCCTTTAATATATCCTTAAAAATGCGTTAAAAGCCGAAAAATGTATTTATTATTTTAACAGTGTTTGTTCTAAAGGAGGCGACTGACACAATATTATGCTCATCTTTATTATCAGGTTTTGTTTCAACTACTAATATATGTACTGCAGCTTATTTTTCTCAATTATAAAAGAATAACATAACACACTGACATACTAAAAAGAAATTTGTGAATAAGCGACATTTCCTACAAAGTATTTCATGTAAATTGCAGAAGTGGCAATTGAATTTCAAACTTTTATTTAGAAAGATTTCAGATAACATTATTTTACTTGATTATAATGTATAACAGTAGTTGTAAAATAATCACAATTTTTATTCATTTAGGTACGTCATTACCTAATTCGTATTTTAAGTCATGAATATTTACTCTCAATCTAAGTGTGTAAATAAATTAACAACAGCAGATGAAATGCATTTGTCTGCGAAGTAACTAACTATAGGTATCTATAACTATATGTCTACATACTACAATTAGTTGGTATCAATCATTAACAATATCATGTCATATTAAAAGTCTACCTACCAGTTCAAATTAAAAGGACGTTTCAAATCGTTTTTCTAAAGGTCAACGCTAAACATTTTAGAAATGTCAAACTGGACGATATCTCTTTAACAAACCTCATCTTCAGGAATCATATAAGTTTCACCATTGCCTTCGTACATCTGTAAAAATCAACACAATCCACACAATGAATTAATTATAAAATACCAATTGATCTTTTTGTAAAATCAAACATAAAAAGTAAACCTATATTATTATACTACAAACCAGGCATGAAATGATGACAGAAATACTCCAAAACGCAGTAGGTAACATCATATATTATGTTAAATAAAGGTAGTGTCACTTCATACTAATTTCTCGACATGTGATTACTTATACAAAATTTGAAAAATGAAACATTGTGCTGGAAAATGTGACTTCTGTCACAATGTTTTATCTTTATGCTATACTGGTATATTTTATATATTATAATGCTAGTCATGCCGGTATTTGCCAGAAACAATTGCAATTTCTGCCGGTATTTAACATACGCAATAACATTCATGCCGGTATTAGCCACAAGCAATTGCAATCATGCCGGTATTTACTATAGAAAATAACAGTAATGACGGTATGATAGTCCTACCGGTAACCATATAAAATGTTAATCATTCCAATATTTGCCATATAAAACGCCAACAATACCGGCAATTACTATTTACCGTAGAAAAGGCCAAGAAATACCGGTATTTACCATAGAAAATGTAAATCATACCGGTATTTACCATAGAAAATGTAAATCATACCGGTATTTACCATATAAATGGTAAATCATACCGGTATTTACCATATAAATTGTAAATCATACCGTTATTTACCATAGAAAATGTAATTCATACCGGTATTTACCGTAGAAAATGTAATTCATAGTTACCTGTATTTACCATAGAAAATTTAAATCATACCGGTATTTACCATAGAAAATGTAAATCATACCGGTATTTACCATATAAAATTTAAATCATACCGGTATTTACCATACAAAATGTAAATCATACCGGTATTTACCATATAAAATGCCAACAATACCGGTATTTACTATTTGTTATAGAAAAGTCCAATAATACCGGTATGTATCATAGAAATTGCCTCTCATACCAGTTTTTACTATAGAAAATGTCAGCGAAACCGGTATATAACATATAAAATGCCAGCCAATCAGGTATTTAACATATAAAATGTCATTCATGCCGGCAAATGGCAACTGACTCTGCGTCCATCTGGTAAAAATGCTTTTGTGACTGTAATTTTCTAATCAACTTCCGAGTTGCTGCATTTTATGATAACTCAGCAAGTATTGCATACCCCATAATATGCACTAGATGTCCAATTACACATATAATTTACTTGCACAGCGAAATCTGCCCATATACACTACACCTATCTCTGAAAAAGTAGAGTTCATAAAAAAGTTAGCGTTTTTCGACTTACGTGTTTATTTTCTTTATAGAATCCCCTGTCATTTCTTCTGACATGATTGGACACAGCACCAGTAGTCTGCATGACGACATCACAACTTGAGTTGGACAACCTTGGCGAGTCTCCAACGAGTGAAGAGTTCTCCATGAGTTCTGTAGTGCCACTAACACAGCAACTACCACCGGAAGGAGTCTGGAAGGGATATGAAGGCGGCGGTGTGGAAGCCATCAGCTCTAAATCAACTGTGGTCGTGTGCTCTCGAGTCAAAGATCTTTAAATCACACCACACACGTTACATTGAGACTCCTCCATTACATCAACACCAACTCTCAACCCAACATCATTTAACATACGTACCTACAATATATACTACACACAAATTACACCAGGACATCCACCCATGATCACCACCACATTATTTACCACTTCACACACCAACGACTGTACATGGAACACGATTTGTCCTTTTACAACCACTACTTATTTTACACACAGTATCCTATATAGCACTGTACAGCTGCTCCCGTCTCCCATACAGGTACATAGGTATTTAAGTATATATACCTACATACCGTGTTTTCTTTATTTAATTCTTTTAGAGTATATGGACCCTGACAAACTATGACATGTTTTAATGCTGGAAAAATAACAAGGCAGGATGAGCCACGTAACTAACTCTTTTTTATTTCATGATGTTGACTTTAGGTACTGTACTATATAACACGCATTTGACATTACTACTTTCACCCAGCTTCAAACAGTATGCTGGTTGATACTGGGAATAGTAATGTACAATACTGTATAATATAAGGCTGCTTAAAATATTAGATAACTATGTAGCAACGCTTTAAATAAAACGGTTTTTACTTTCTCCGTTTTCCGCTGAGTGTGTGTAACTAAGTGTGTCAAGTCTATTAGAGTTGACTGTTTATTTCTAAGTGAGTGTGTGACTCTTTCTCTAGCCTCCTCGTGTTCCGGCCCCTTCTGTTGTTGGTATTGTTTATTGTTTCGTTCTATGTATATTGAAGGCTGTTGAAGCATGCCTTAACCTTTTAAGTTAAGATGTGTGCTTTTAGTATGTAGCTACCTATACGTTTTATATACGTACATATTGACATGTGATGTTACTCGGGTTTAAAAGACTGTCATGCAGCATTGCGTAGTTTTACTTTAAATACTTGTGCACTCTCTTTCTCTGTCTCTCTCTCTCGTTCGTTGCACAATTCACTACGCTCTATTCGCTTGACGGAGTCGGGAAACCATTAGAGAAAAGAAGCAGCCGTTGTAGCTTTTGTGATGGTTAGAAAAAAAGTTTTCATGGGAAAACCTTGAAAGTATACCTTGGTAAAACTCACAGTAAAAAATACACGGTATATATTTACATGTCGGACTGTTGTCTTATTTCTTGTCCACTGCAATAATGCAAACAACTCAACTACACAGACTACCTATACACTCTACGCGTTATCTGTGCAATAGGTACACAATGCTATCTCTTTACTTGTACGTGGCGTCTTTCAAGTTGAGTGCACACAGATTCCTTTTACGGTTTTATATTTGTCTACGTATATACCCAGCTATATTAAGTCTATCTACAAAATACATTTTCTGTGTAGCAGCAACTGTACATGTGTCTCTTTTATATCCGGACTGAATAGCTATTAGTACATGTCTTGTCACAAATTCTCAACCTCAAAGAGAAAGCGGAAATTGAGAAAGTGGAAAGATAGAAACTGCTTTGAGTAATGCTTTTACAGTTAAAAGTATTTCTCTATATATATTTCCCTTTCCC
>JAQFYB010004087.1:0-17279 GCA_034694085.1 Pogonognathellus longicornis | reverse complement strand
CTATAGACTGGGCTACTTTACCCATTAATAAAAAAATAGACGTGTTTTCTTGACCCCGGTTTCCAAATTCAGGCTCAACTGTTATATTTGGCTGGCTGAAATATAACTTTAGTATGTTATTTGCAATACAGTATGTAAATGGAATAGACAAATATCCTGTGTATTCTATTGGGATGCAAGATGTTCATGTATTCATAAGATTATTTACTTACTGTGTGGGATAAAAATGTATTGTAGTATGTGTGTTGAACATTTTGCAATCAGTTTTGTCAGCCGTGACACAGACAGGATGAATTATTCATGGAATCAAAGATGGTGTGAGGAATGTTTTAAGTATGTGAATTTTGTATGGGGTGAAATACGTCCAATTCTAATGTGAATGTATTTACTGCATAAAAATGTGTTTTAACTTATGTAAGAGCCCACGAGGTGAATAAGACGGTGCTACTATTGATATCCATGATAAAAATGTGTGCTAATACTGTACTACTAAAGATATTTCAAAAACTAACTAAACGTACTATGGTGAATCTTCATGTCCTGGAAAATTGGACGAAGACCTTAAAAGATAAATACGACTGTTATGTAATACCTATGCAATAATTATTGTATTGTGAAATAATGGGATGGGGATGTTGAATATTTGACTCTAATTTCACATTTCAGTTTTTCATTTGATGAAACCAATACCTACTCAAACTTATGTACTGTTGAATAAACTGTAGAAATAGAAGCTGCAATAAAAAAATGCAACTTGCAAAAGTTACAAATGAGCAGTTCTTTCATTTCAAATCCCATAAATAACACAAAGAGCATGATAAAGAAAGGCAATTAAAAAGTAGAAAAGTAGACTCAGTAGACAGAAAAAATAAGGACACGTTCCAAGGTTCATTTGAATCTATTTAGTATTCCATTTGCTTCCTAATTTCCCACAAAGGACTCATCAACCAAAGTAATTGGCATGAAACTCTGATTTATTAGACAGCCAAAAGACTGCAATTAAAATTTTGCTAATGAAGATTTCCATCCCCCGCCATTTTATCATAACTCTAAAGGAGTGAGCATGCTGAGTGAGAATTTTAGGAAATGAACGGACTTAAGTAATCCGTAAACGCTGTACTAACCAAGGCTGTATTTAGGTGAGGGCGGAGGAGGCAATTGCCCCCTCCAAAATCGGAAAAATATAGGTTATTTTACCAAAAAATTGCAAAAATTATCGAGCTACGCACGAATTCGATTTAGTTTAGATTGATTTCGACTTAAAATAGCTCAAATTTTTCGCGCTAAGCGCAATAACTGACAATATTTGCATCATGTTGGTATTTTGCCCCTCCCGAAATGGAATCCTAAATACGGCCTTGGTACTAGCATACATTTCAAGCATTCTTGCTAACAGGACAAGTGATGGAAATGATAAACTGATATGATTTTCTGGATTTGAACAAAATTGTGCATTTTTAATATTTATTGGCGCTGCTATCTTTATCAAAAGTCTACTTGTCACACTGTCACAGAAATATGAATGTGTTAGCGACAGAAAAGGGCACAATGAGGTATGGCTTGAAAGGTTATAAGTTTCTAACTAGGTATACCTACCTACCTATGTCAGGTAGTCCAATTTCCAAGATTATGAGCCAGAATTACTGAAATCTCCAAAATGCTTACTAGGCTACAAAGGCGACTGCATAGTCTACTATTGGATTGGAGATTGAACCCGAAAGGTTACCCATTTCAGCTTTCTTAAGAGAATACTTGTACACAACATAAATTCATATCTGCAAAATGTGCAAGTATATAATGTTTCCCAATGGATTAGTTTTATATTTAGTAGTATTAACTTTACTTTCCCCTTTATTGAATTGTCAACTTGCAACGCATGATTTGACTGAGTACTATGATGAATCATCGCAAAGATTAAAATTGAATCCTATAAAGAAAAAAATTAAGGAAGTAATGGACTACAGTTTTGAAAGAAGTATTCCACCCCTAACTGCAAGAGTAATATCTTACACACCAAATGGCGAACCTTCAAACGAGGAATTCGACTGGAATTTAGTTTCATGTTGGCCAAAGATTGTGGGGGATGAGAGACCAACGGTTCCCAGTCTTGATCCACGACGTTTGGGAGTGGGAGATCCTGGATCGACCGAAGTATTCAGATATGTAATCATCATTTGGTTGTTTGATGTCAAAGCGATTCCACATCTCCAGCAAAATATACAAGGAACATTTAACAGACGTTGGGACAGAATCATTTTAATTGCTCCGGAAGCAATAATCTCAAAAATGTGGTGGGTATACGAGTTTCAAGATCTGAAAGAAAGAACTGCTATTGTATATGAAACAGGGGAGTTGTGGGTGGATCCTTTTATTTATGACAATGGACGAATGGACAAGTTAAAAAGCATGAGTGAGAAAAAGAATCTCATTACTAAAATGGGAGCCAATCTTCGTGGAAGGCATCTAAAAGTGGCTGGATGTGAATGGCCACCTTGGATTTTCTGGAAAAGTGGTGCAGTAGGAAAAGAAGTTTTGGCTGGAAATCATTACAACATCATTAAAGCAGCAGCTAAGATTTTTAACTATACCTTCGAGACAGCATACTGGGGAGTGAATTATGGGGAACATCTTGAAAATGACACATGGATTGGGATGTACGCTGGAGTCTTCTACCCCAAAAATGGATATCACTTGACGTAAGCTGCTCAATATTTTGATGCTTCAATTGTACATACCGCAAATCTTCTATTAGAACTCCAGGGATTCTAACCAAAATTAAAATAATTGACCCAGACCATAATAGACCTTTATAATGGAAAAACCCACGGGTTGTATTGGAGACCCGGATTCTGTTAGATATTGGGTTCTAACTGAAGATTTGCGATAGCACTACTGTTACTGCTACATTCCAATTTGCCCTTTATTTCCCTCATTGAACTAATTCTTAGTTGTAATTTTTTGTTTCAGGTTTTTTCTCAGGTTAGTATCATCTAATAATAGCACTTTTTTAACTCTGTCATCATATTTTTCAAAACACAGACCTAAGCCATACATGTCGGTAATTATGATAATTATTATATTTCAGTCATGATATTGTTTGGTCGTACGGAGTGGACTACCCGAGTACTATTACTACAGCGGATATCATATTCGTGACAGGGCATCCGCGCACTGAAATTCCACTTTTCGCCTTTTTGCTCCCTTTTACAAATACGGTATGGATCTGGGTGATTAGTTCTTTCATTGTTTGTGGTCTCGTTCAAGGTTTCATCATGTGGCTGAGGGTTGGAAGAAAATGGAAATACATTGTGTATGACTCAGCCGTATTTCTTCCTTACGCAATGGCTACAGAGCAAGGTTTATGTGACATTCCTCCAGGAGTAAGGTTAACATCTTTGGTTTGGCTACTTGGATGCGTCGTGCTTGGAACTGGATACAGAAGTACATTAAGAGCAAATATTGCATTTCCAAAACCAGAAGTTGTACCTTTAACTTACGAAGAGCTTGGGAATAGACCCGATTATTTTACGACGTTACATACACAAGGAGCTGTTGAGACAACTTACATAAAAGAAACTCAGGATAGGAATATTCAAAAAATAAGAAGAACAATCAAATATGAAAAGGACGATGAGAAATGCGTGCTCAACGCAATTTTGACGAGGAAAACTACGTGTATTACTTGGTCTCCATTTATTGAGCAGGTAATTGCCAGGACTTTCACAAAAAACAGCAAAGTGGACCCTTTGAAGTATTCTTCTAATGCTGCGAAAAGAGTCACAATGTCTCTGGCTTTTCAAAAGAATTCCATGTATGTTGACTCATTCTTTGGAATTACGGCTGGAACGGCAGAGTCGGGCATTTTGAGGAAATGGGAATACGAGGTGAATCAAGGTTTCAAAGATATGGGAGTGTTGAAACTAAAGACTATGAAAGGCACTCCTTTATACAATGAACTTCAACGATTAGAAAATATTGATGACAGCGATAAACCTTTGACAACGGAAAATTTGAAAATCGTTTTTGCAATTCTGCCCCTAGGGATTTTTCTGTCGATAATTCTCTTCGGGGTGGAGAGACTTTACTGGAGTTGTAAAACAAATCCAAAATTGTGGGCGGCAGTTTATGCAAATCTGTTTGATTACAGAAATAAGATTTTTAGAAAAGTCAAAATTCAAGACAAAAAACACCATCGGCATATGAAAAGAAATAGAACCGATTCTAGTACAGAGTCTACAGATTCGTCAAGAGCTTCTACCTTTGTAGACAAACGAACTGTAAAAACAGTTAAAGAAGATGCATCTACATCAAATCCACCCATCAAATCAATGTCAATGTTTTCGTCAACCTACAGAGATGAACTCGGAAATGTTTAAAGAGGTTGTATGAGTATTCACTTCGTGTAGCAGTACTATCATAATTAACACAATAGTTTTATAGTCGAGTATAACTACTTAGAGGTTCAGAATCAGTCAAATATGCTTAATAAATATTTATTAGCAATACTCAAATTATGCTTGTGTATTTAGGGGCGTATCCAGGTCACACATTGGAAGGGCTTGACGAAACATTTGCTATAGAATTAGCTTGGATATAGCAAATTTGCCCCGAATTTAAGTCAAAATCAATGGAAATTAGAACAAATATTTTGAGAATTTACAGCAAAAATAACCTATTTTTTGTATATTGGGGGACACCTGATTTTATCTACCTAGTTCAAAAATTTGGGGTGGGGCTTCAACCCTCTAAGCCCCCTAAATGCGCCATTGCATTGGTATGCTTTATGCATTAGCCCGTGGAAATATTTCATTGTATCCTCGGTTGACACAATTTATTATCAAATTATCATGGACTAGGAAGACTTGCTATTAGTTAATAATGATATTGTAAGTAAAGGTAGTTTAAGTAGGTTAGGTTAATAAAGATACTATCTTGATTATAGTTTATGAGCTGAGCTGTTGTCGGTGTGTTTTGTAATTGCTCATTAGCCTTAATGCTTAAGAGTCTATTAAATACTAAATACCTACATACCTAGCCACTTTTATCTACCTACCTACATATCTTCTTTTGCTTCTCAGGCTTTACGCTGCAATTCATCAAGTTACCTAATTTAATATATTCTGTAAAAAGCTATGAAAATGCAAAATTGTGAGATTTGAATGGAAATACATTGAAAAATCGTTTACATTGATAAAATAGCAAAGAGTTGCTGGCCATCTCTTTGTTATTTTGCGCTAAATAATATGTAGTTCTTTTTAATACGGTATTTATTGTAATAAGATTTACTCTGTATAAGATTTATTGCTCCAATTTATACGCATGCAAGTGTTCCTTTTCTACTCTATTGACAGATTATTGGTAATTAGTATATACAACAGCTAAAAGGTTTTCTTTTCGCAGTATCTATTTTATTTACCAACTTTAGTAATTAGCATTTATTTTGCCAGTAAAATCGACCCTGTTAAGTTTGTAGACACCACTATGAATAATTTACCTATCACTATCATAAGGCGTAAATAGTAAGTTTAATGTAGGTCTCTGGCTTACTCATAATGCATACTTATTGTTACCCAATTATTTTTCCCCTTACTAATATTTCATTGTCATATCTATTCGTATATGCTGCAATAATATTTCTCTGTATACATCTTTATAGAGAAGTAGTATGTTTAATATTTTATTTGATACACACAAAAGTATAAGGGTTGGTGGGTAAAACTGCCTCAATTTTTGCACTGAGTCATACATACATTTATATCTCATAATATTGGTATTTTGCCCTTCCCGAAATCGATTTCTGGATACGGCTTTGGATACACATAATACATATTTTAAGCTACTGTTCACTGTATAAAGGTATAACAACTAAATAACTAAATTGCAGTTAAATATAATTCATGTCTAATTATCTTGCTTACTATTATTCATTATTCGTATATATTTGTATGAACATGGAATATGTATTGGCAAATTAACAGTGCTTTCTGAATAAATTGTTGGAGATCATTATAGATTTATATTGCTATGTTGTTAAACAACCACTTATCGTCTACAAACAGTAAACGAAACAGTAAAGGGTATTGCAATGCTTTTCATATTCAGAGTAGTAACAGCATCGCTTACATGTGAATAACACATAAAGAATTTTACAACCCCACCCAAACTGCAAATATATAGAGAAAAATACACCGATTTCAGATTTCTTACAAGTAAATTTCAATTTTGATACATTTCAAGTTTTTATTATCAATATGGAAGCAGCAGGTTTACTACCGAGTGTGTTGTTAGTGGAACCGGATGGTAATGAGAGTAGTTGCAGTTTATCACGTTCTCCAAGTGATTCAGATTTTAATAGACGAAGCCGGCGAACATCCATAGCATGGGTTGATTTCTTGACAACCCCACAAGATTTATCTGAAAATGAGTACATGGGGAGGAGACCTTCAATACCGGTTTTTGCCTATGATGATGAGTAAATCCAATTTTTTAGTGTCCGATTTCCGATTTATGTTTTAATACCATTTTTTAAATGCCAGCATTAAAATGCTACTTTATGGTGGGGATTTTTAGGGAAGAGAAAGTTGAAACTGTCGACGATATCATTTTTAATATATTTCAAGATGACAAAGGAGAAATTCTTGTCGGAAAATTTCTTGCGGTAAGTGTTGACTTCATTCTAAAGAGATAAACGTAAAAATCAATAATTTTATTTTAAATTAGTAGGGTCTGGAAAATTCAGGATTGAAAAGGTCAGATCTACGTTTAAGAGAGTTGTTCCAAAATTTGCGTCGCCTGCATAAAGAAGAAGAAATTAAACATCGAGGTCGAGGGGATTTTGCTTTGTCGATTGAAACTCTTCGTTTGGATCGAGAAACATTTAAAGATGTGATTTTTCCTAACATCATCGTCATATCAGCGGCATTTCGGCAACAATTTGTGATTCCCAAATTTGACATTTTCTGCCAATATATAGAAGACATTTATCTGGAGTGTCAAGAACTGACAAGTGGATTTGTACCAACTGGCTACATAAAGCAAGTCGCTAGGATGGATCCGAATTACTGGGGTGTCTCACTCTGTACTATAGATGGACAAAGGTTTTCGGTTGGGGATACAAACATTCCGATACCAATCCACTCTTGCTGGTAAATTACTCAATGAATATTCATTTTAAAATAATCATCGCAAAATTTTCATCCTTCAGTACTGCAGTTCGCAGTCCATTTAAATTGTCTGGTTATAATCGAACCTTCATTTTCCTTGGGTGATTCTGATTTTACTGTAACAATAATAGCAAACCATTTTCCTACGGTGTGGCTCTTAACGAACTTTCCAAAGATGTGGTGCATAAATATGTTGGACAAGAGCCTTCCGGACACACATTCAACGAACTTGTTCTTAATAGCAATAGTAAGATTTTACTGAAATATCTAATTTTTAATATTACTCAGCCATATTTCCACTATATATGTCGAAACATGTCGTTTGTATTTTAATTGAACGAAATGCTCGCGAACTTATCAAAATGGGAATCGAACTGCAGGTCGACCTCATAATCCAATGGTAATCATTCATGCTCAGTGAATAAAATTTAAAAATATTGATTTTCTTATTGGTTTGTGTAAGGTATACTAATATTTTCTTTAATAAATTACTCAGATTAATGCTGGGTCTATAATGATACACGCAATTTTTCAAAAATTGGCAAGAAACGAACTTGGTTCTTGGGAAAAATTCGATTTAATGCGTGAATATTTCCTGGTAAATAATTTTCTAACGTAGCGTTATTAGCATCCCATCGGGATAATAATTAATCCATATTTTTTACTTCTAAATAGCTAAATATAGGTTCCAATGTCTACTTATTCGACATTTGACAATAATATGTATAATTTTATATATCTAAACTAAATAACACTTTCCAGAAAATGAGTGGACAAGAATACATTGGATTTAATAACGCGGTGTTTCTTGCTAAGAAAGAAGCAGCAGATAGAAATCTTGCATTGGGACATTTCATGAAAGAATACAATTGTTTTCCGCCTGGAACGGATATAAATGATGCTATTGACTTCTATTTGCAGGTAAAAAATATAAAATTCAAGAATGTGAGAAAGACCCATCTAATGTCTATCAATAGAAGATTATTGTTCTTAAGCTATAGTTTACATACATGACTTAATTCTTTCATTGATTTTATTCAGATGACAAGTTTGGAAGCGACTTGTGAAGTTTTCTCTGTAATGGCAAGTACTTTAGCCAATGGGGGAATGTGCCCGATTACTGGGGAAATTGCACTCAAAGGGGGTGTTGTTGCTGATGTGCTATCCATCATGCATTCTTGTGGAGTATTTCAATACTCCGGAAAATTCGGATTCCAAGTTGGTCTACCGGCAAAGTCTTGTATCGGAGGATTGATTCTTTTAGTAATTACTTACATTAAATTGAATCGTACTGTTTTTGAAGAGGGCATTTAAATCAAATTACCTTATTAATTTATGCAATGTCTCAACAGGTAGTTCCTAATGTGTGTGGAATAGCTCTATGGTCTCCAAGATTGGATTACTTTAGGAATTCTGTGCGAGGTCTAGCATTTTGCAAGGTAAATTACTGTCCATGAAAAGTACAATGTGTTGAGTACGTACTTACAAGCAGTTATATTAAGTATAATTGTAATTAAATATTTTCAAATTATAGAGACTTGTTCAAGTTTTCAACTTCCATCCTTATGACAGCATAAAATTCACTACTGACAAAATCGACCCTACTAAATTGTCTCGAGACACTAAGGGCTCCAATGTCACTAGTTTACTATTTTCTGCTGCTTCGGGGGATAAAGATTCTATAGTGAGACTTCATTTATCAGGAATCGATATGGGGTTGTACGATTGCGATGGAAGAACTGCATTACACTTAGCCGCATGTGAAGGGCAGTATGAAGTTGCGGAGTATCTCCTCAGAATTTGTGGTGTCAACCACAAAAGAAAAGACAGGTAATTTCCATTTAAATTTTAGACAAATATAAAACATTTTTTGAATATTTTTGAATCTTTGGTCGTAATATTATAACTGAAACATGTGGAATGTCTCCCAAAATCTCGTACTACTAAGGTTTGGAAATACCCCTTACGACGATGCAGTCCTTTTTAAGCAACCGAGGCTTGAGGAACTATTAAGGACGTGGAGTCCGGATCAAAGATATAAGACAAAGCCAATTGTAGGAGAGTCAGAGTCAGTAAATGAAAATGAAACCCAAGAATAGTACAATGTAAAATGCAATGTGGTAATAATATATTAATTCAAAATCTGAATTTAATTTAATTGAACAAATGTGCTTGTGAACAATGGAATATCAATTGTGTACTTACAGCTAGGTACCATGCTAAATTACAGCTATAACTAGAACACAATTCATTAATTGCGTATGTATAGTCATAATGTTATCCCGCATTACATCCGTATCCGAATATTTAATATAATATCGCTTACCTAACCTAATACATGATTGTACATTACTGTAAAAATTAGTGTGTGCGAAATAAACAACACTATTGACAATATTACTACAAAACTTGTAGGCAAATTATTTCTATGAATAGAGTAATTAAGTCATCAATTTACAGAACCCGGTTAGAAATATACATTTGGTAACTTTACTCTCATTTACTTTCCCTAACGTTGATCCACTTACTCTTTCAAACGACGAATGCAATGCACTAATTAGATTAATTAGACATAATTTATGATGATTATTATTATTAATCTAAAAGTATACAGCTACAGACTAGCTTAGCTACATACATACATCACTATATTTTCCATCTGTATGTAAAAAGAAACTATTGGTTTGAACTATTAGTTATTTTGCTGTTATTTATAGTTAGATTTTTTCTTACACTATTGCAAGTTGTACACTTTATTGTAGTAGGGGTGAATGAAACCAAAGTCCTTGTGTGCATCCTGGTATTAAAAGTGTTTTCTTGTATAATGACAAAGATATTTGTTGTAGTGAGTGAATGCGGTAATTACATTGCTATGTTTATATTTACAATGTATAAATTATGTGCTTTAGTGCTTGTGTGTGTATTTTGCAATTTATGTACAAAATGTGAGATCAGCTTATTTTCATTTGATTTTTACGGAATCCACACCTTCAACCAATTTCTGTTTCTTCCCGTTAGGTTGTTCATTCATGTGATCACAATCCTCGATTTTACGTCTTTCTGACGGACTTATAGATCTCTCTTTGGTAGTGGGACTGTCGGGAAGAATAAGCTGCAAATATTAACAAAAATATTTTTTTCAATTCCATTTCATTCATAAGTACTTATAGGTAGGTAATGAATGGTCTTGCATGTTATCTGTAATAAATAAATGCAAACATAAACAAAAAGCATAAAATATGCTTACAGCAGATTGCTTGAGCTCTGTCAATACTTCATCCAACACTTTAACAACGCGATCAGCATTAAGTTGATTAAACACCAATGGAGGTTTAATCTTTAGCACATTTCTGTGTGGTCCATCAGCACTGATAAGGATGAATTCATCTTTCATGCGAGCAATTACGTGTTGCGCTTCTGCGGTGGCTGGTTCCCGAGTTTCCCTGTCACGAACTAGGTCGATGCCCACAAACAAACCAACTCCACGGATGTCACCTGAATGAAATCAGTTTTTAATCACAATTAACAGAATCGAGGCCAACAGACAACCTTAACTAACATAATGAGATAGTATCAAGACATAATTTTTTAACAAAACGGATTCTGCATGCATGCGTCATGGATGGGAAAGATAAAATTGTGCAAACCTATAATAGGATGTTTGTCCATGAGTTTTTTGAGACTATTCACCAGATGGTTGCCCACTTTTGTAGACTTGTCACGAAGATTCTCCTTTTCAATGACGTCGATAACAGCATGTGCAATTGCACACGACACCGGATTTCCTCCATACTACAATGCAATCATTAAATTAAAATTACATATATGTATTTTCATAAAGGGGAATGCATGCAATATTTTGTGCTGCTACATACAATTGTTCCTATTTTATATTAATTGAAAAATACATAGATTTATTGCAGCTCTACACAATATTCAATGATAAAGAATGCTGGATAATTCTTACCGTGTTGAAATATTCTACTCCTGTATTTGCGAAGCTCTGGGCTATGGCAGCTACAATGACAAATATAATTATTGTAACCAAATGCTTATCAGTATCATAACTCAGAAGGAAATCGTACAATAAGCAGCACTCAAATATAAAAAACTTGCCTGTGGTTATGACTGCAGCGACAGGATGTCCATTACCCATTGGTTTTCCTACCGTCACGATATCCGGGATAACATCATCACCCTGCAATTGGAATGCCCACCAATGTTTTCCGACTCTGCCGAATCCAGTTTGAACTTCGTCAGCTATGCACACTCCTCCGAATTCCCTTACATATCTATTGAATTAAGACATTAGCATATTTAATTAGTAACTAAATATTATGTATATGGCAAACACATGAAAATCAAGGTCTGACACACTCAAAAAAATTTCTCACCTGTATGTGTTCTTTAAATATCCAGGGGGTAGAATGATTTGTCCTCCACAGCTCTGAAGACTCTCCGAAATAAAAGCGGCAATGCTCCTTCCACTATCGCGAACCTTCGCAATTAAATTCTTGACATCTTCAGAATATTTCCTACCAATATCATCTGGAGCATAATCCGAATCCCGGTATTTTCCTCGGTAAGAATCAGGGCAAGCCGCCTGTAAAATGCAAAGAATGACATTTTTGAGACACTAATATAACAACTTTGCTTTAAGTTTGAGCTTGGGTGTTAAGAATGTAAAAAACTCACCACATGCACATGTTCCACTTTTCCACCTCCCCCAGGTAAATTGAATTTATATGGCGAAATTTCAATAAGAGAAGTGACATGACCATGATAGGCACTGAAACAAAATCTCATGTCAGCACAAAACTGAAGCATCTCACAAGTAAATGCCTGACTTTGACTATCTAACTGCTTAAAATTAAAACAATCCTAGTATTTTAACGCTTAATATACCGAGAATACTTATAAACCCCCAAACAGTCTTTCAATTCAATTTCCATCATAATTAAACTCAACCATAGAATTCGAAATTTCTTCACAAACAGCGCCCATAATAAAATAATACAATGTCTAATCTTCTTCATCGCAGCGTTTCGATTCTCAAGTCATTCTGTCCCATTCTGTCCCATTCTTCCTCAAACTTACTAACACCGTCCGTGTCCATTGTACACACAACATTTGTGCCGGTCCTGCCGGTAAATTTACCACACCACCCCGGAATGGCCAAATGTCCCCAAGGCCAAATTAACGCTTTTTTAACAAATTATTACATTCAGCTCAGCCACCATGTTATTTAGTAATAACCCACAGAAGCGTGCGATTGACACGATGTACTCCCGCTGATTGTTGTCGTTCGTAGATGACGTAGTTTTGTTTTGTGTTAAGGTACGTGGGTGTGAATTGGTAAAAGCTAACAGAAGCCCAAAGGTGATTGTTGTGGGGGAATTAAAATTCATAATGTTGTAATGGTGCATCATCTCATTTCATCATCTCATCTCTAGGACAGTGGGGGATAAGACCATAGTCTGTATATAAAATACGCTATGTTTTGTCTAAAGGCCCCCTGTTTAGATTAATTTCATTAATTCTCCCCTGTTCTTTCTCATCATCTTTCATTTCTTTGGCCAACGAACAAATGATCAGCGATCATCTTTGATATAGCTGCAAAAAATTAATAAAAAGTCTCGATCAGTATGCGGTCACTAGTAAGTCACATCCGGAAGGTTTACAACGAACGACGCTACAAAGTACGTCACAGAATCACAATACTACAACAGGAGAACAATTATTATTACACGCTCACTTACCTGTGTTGTGTGTCATACTGTCATTCATGCGTATATCAAATTACTCTATTATCAATCAAAAATATCCTTCTTAGATAAATTACATTACTGCTACCGGCATATTAAACATTTTAGTGTTAGTTTCCCACGCAAACATTCACCACCAAACATTTCGCCCCCTTTCATACCATTCGAATTCAAGCCACGAGTTCATGGATAAAACTGATAAAAGTTACCTGCTAATGTAAATATAATAAAATCCTAACCTAAACCTAGCACGCTACTAATTCTCAAGTAAAACAAATACTGGAACTATGGTCAAAATATTTCCATTCACTATATGAGCACCTATGCTTAATCTCTTTGTAATTTTCCATGTCTACAAAAGAGCAAAGATAACTACAATCAGCCTGGTAGATACAAGAATTCTTCGAAATCCTACAAAAGACTATAAACGATAAAGAACATTGTTTATTGAAATACAAGTTCCTAAGTTGGTAAAATTCAACTACAACGCTAACGAGCATACTAATGATGTGGCACTTTATGAGATAATCCTGAGTTCCGTATAATTAGAGATTCTATTGTTTCATCGAAGTGCGTGGTCTCTCATTCGTGTATAAAATATACTCTGTATTGTATTGCTGAACACCTATGTCTGGAAATAATAACGGTGTTTTATTATACATATCATATTACTACAGATTACACATTCCCTTATAAGTGACTGTTTTTGAATAGATCAATAACTCATGTGCCTACCGAAGTGTCTGCCTCTTGAAACATATTTATGTCATCGATGTACTGTACAGACATAGTATAGTATTTATACTGGCTCTCTGGGGAAGGCTACATAAAACTAGTACGCATTACAGTCTAGGTTCCATTAATAAATATTGAGACTCGACATAAAATCAATGAAGACATCTGCCTGTTTGGAGACACAAAGAAGATTCAAAGCCGAAGTGTTTGTAAAGCTTTTTCATCAGTATATTATGTATATATAGCGAAAGATTGAACCCAAGCATTTTTACGACTTTCGTCTGGATTCTAACTAATTATATTTTGCTCTTGACACACTTACTGGTCGAGAGTAATGACATCTTGGCTTTTAGTATGAGCTCGAGCTAGACGCAGAGCCAAGTCATTTGCTTCGGACCCAGAGTTGACGAAAAAGCAGACAGACAGCTGTGGAGGGAAGAGTGCTGTAAGCCTCTTAGCACAGATCACCAAATTGTCGTGTAAAAACCGGGAGTTGGTATTTAGAATGGACATTTGGTTTATTCCAGCTTGAACTACTGTTGGTTCACAATGGCCAACTACAAAAATAAACACAACATGGTATGTTAAAGAGTTGATTGTCTTCAGCCTAATTGCAGGTAAAATAGTATGCGCAATGACTTCAATTAGTTGTATTCATAAAAGCAAACATCTTCAATGCTAAAATAAACACCAAAATTCTACAGCGAAATGTTCAATCAAAATGACAAACTTGAGACGGATGGATTCATATTTATCGTACATGTTTAATCCACTGTATCTATTTCTATTACTTTTGAAGGGAAATAAAAGTAAGTTTGATTACCATGTGCGACGTTATTGATACAATCCAAATAGGCTTGGTCCTTTTCATCGTACATGTATTGTCCCTCTGCTCGTACAATTTTAATTGGATCTTGTTTGAAAAATAATTTACATGATGACCTAAAAATAATTCAATACATATTTAGATGTTGATCCAGAAAGTGTTGTGTAACATAAATATTGTATGATTCATGAACTATTACAGAATTCTAAATTATTGGTCTTGGAAGGGGAAATGGAATGGAAATGCAATATTAGTGGGAAAAGTAAGTAGATCAATAAGTGAAGTTACTTATAATCACTCGATAAGTCAAAGCCTCACTCAAAAATTGCTTCGTTTGGAAAAATTGCAAACTACTCCCCTAACAAACAGACTTTGCTCTTTTGTATTTCAATATTATATCTTACAATTAGTCATGTAAGTGAAATTGTATGATTCGGTTACGTATATCCTGTATATTATGTGCATGAATTTAATTATACCTAGGCATATATAGGACTGTACTAATGCAAGTTCATAAGTTGAGCAAATCAACTTATGTCATAATCTATCAAAGCAACAACTTCGACTTACGAGTTTACTTAAACATTGCATGCAATACTGCTTACTATCAGTCATCATCAGTGGTTGGTAGATTGGTTGTTATTGTGTGAGTGAGATTGCAACATACACTAACACTAAACTTCCGACCGATTGCTTTGTACCATACAATACACACAGAGTCCCCACGTGTATAAATATAATGTGGAGCAAAGAATCAACCATGGAACTTTACTAATGTCTACCTAGGTAAGTTACTTTAAATCCCAAACTATTTAAGGGGACAAAATTATTTGAACATGATACAAAGAAATGATATACCTATGCTTCCTACAGTTTCTTACAGTGCTATGTGATAACGATAAGATAAAATTAACATGATTTGCCTTGACACTTATGACAGTTGGATAGTATTATTTAGTTGTTTTTGAACATTATCTCATACCAAAAACTAGTTAGGAAATCATATTTCGCAGCAGTAAAGCAAAAGTACATAAATCATTGTCATTATTTGGAATCATAGTTCACTACGCTAAATACTACACAATAATATCTCTCTGGTGTCATCATACGCTTAAAGTTCCATATCAAGGAGATATTACTAAATGCCTGCCAATGTAATGCGTACGTGCAGTTGTAAAACTCCTGTGGTGACCAGGTTGCGGCTGGGTTAGAGGTCCTGTCGTGTGACACAACAGGGGTGATATGAAAACTGGAAAAATCTATCTGTTTCCCAAATATTTCATGAATATCTTTGGAAGTCAAGATAAAACATTAAGTTCAGGACTCTGACTTTACGGTCTAAGAACTTTTCTTATCCTTTTTTAACCTTTCATACCATTACAACACGATCAGTGTGTTCAAATAATATAAGCCGCTATCTTTTCCAGTAGAACTCTCAACCCTACACTCACGTCACCTTCCATGTGACAGATAATAAACTGAAATATTTGTTAATTGCTTTAATAAATGATTATTAATATCTTAAGCTCAATTCCTAAATAAATACATTACATGTAATGTGAATGAGTGATGATTACTCAATGATTAACGCATGTATCTATCTGTTTAAATGTAGCATTGCCCTTGCTCTTGGGAATCTTCTATATAGTTATTAGGATAATCCACAGCAAATTCCGTGAGATATTTTGAGCCAAATCTTCCCAAACACGAGGTCATCATATGATTCAACGACAACTAGTCTAGTATGTCTCTCTTTACGTTCCGTGCCAATTGTGTACACATTCCCCTTCCTTTCTATATTTACTTAAGCAACCAAAGCTTAGTTAGAAACTCGTTACAACGAGTTTCTAACTTGATAATTCTTTAGGTGATTGTTTACTGATTTGATTGTTTGTAGCTCGTTTACATATTTTCAGACCGTAACTAAATTCCTTGTTAAGCTTCATGCCAAATGCCACAGCTTAATCCACAATATATTTTCATTTGTTCCTTGTTTCAAGCAACTCAACCGAATATTAATATAGAAAAAAGACGATAATATAATCCAAGTAATAGTCTACAAGACATAATATAGCTAGGTATTATAGCTATATAAACTTCATATTAACATCTAACCATACTAATTTATTCAGAAAAGTGGAAATCTGTACCTACTTTTTATTAAATTCATAGATTTTTACACGTCTAAATCAAATTATTGACAACTCAACTACCTAGTTTACCTATAGGTATGTATGTATTTCCTTTTCATACAATTTCATGTGTATATGCATATTAATTGAAGCTGGAACGCCTAATACCTACAGACTGTGTTACGTATAAAAAGAATAACCATTATGCTGCAATACGTGCGGTATCAAAAACCAACTTTTAACTGAATATCATTAAAAATTGTAACAAAACCAATCCAAACAAATGAAGAAGAACATAATAATAATAATAATAACAAGTACATAAGTAATAGAGAAATAAAAATAATATCATTTCATGAGGGTCATTTACAACCAGTGCAATGGCTAAAGTGGCTATAAGTTATTTGGAAGTTATTAAGAGCATTTTATGTCACAGTGTAAAAAACTGTCTTCTAGCTGTTTCATGGCTCATGAAATTACAGTACTTACACGTAATGAGTACTGGTAGAATGTAATAAATTCTTAGGTAAAAGACATAAGTCTATGAGCAAATCGGGTAATATTATTGTACAACGTTTATTGAAATTATCTTCAAAGAGAACCCTTATGATTTTGACTGTAGTGGCATTTGTGGTGTAAAATGAACATGCTTTATGCA